>JANHFX010001301.1:0-66552 GCA_027560015.1 Chloroceryle amazona
ATGGTATGGGTGGCCTTTTCCTTCTTGATGTTTAATTTTTTACATTAAAAAACCAAGTGACTTAATTTTCCCTAATTTTTAAATAGTGTTTTTTTTGGGGGGTTTTTCTCCCCCCCCCCCCCCGCCCCCAGTAATCTAATTGCAATAGCTACAGAGTTCTATAAGGGTTTGTCAACTGCAGAGACAGATTTATGAGTAGGATGAGTAGGCTGAGTAGCTCAGGTCATCTTCAGTGCTTTTGTATTTTCATTGTTAGCAGTAAGCAGTTAGTGAATTTAAAGGTAATACAGGTACAATATGTCCAAAAGTGCCCACAGCTGTTTCATACTTAGAAATACTCTTTAATTCTCTCAAGTATATTACTAGGGTTTTAGTCTATACAGAGGCCCAGCATATGATCCAAAGAAATAAAGAAAAACAAACCATCTTTGTTTTCTCCCACGATTAAAAAGTAGCATTCAGAATAGAGAAAGGAACTAATAAAAGTGATACCAGTATAAGAAGAGCCTTATTATATAAGCAGTTGCTTAGACTTAGTTTCTTTCATGTAACAGCTGTCAAGAGAAAGCTGCCAAACAAATCACTTTTCATAGGAGATATTCAGTGCAATGAAGAAACAAGACTATTTTTAAATAATATATGACTTTTTTATTTGCATTTCTGATGTATTAGGAGTATTGTAATCTCAAAATGCCTATTTAGTCAGACAAGAAAATGAATGTTAATAATATGAGGCATCTATGCATGTGAGTGCTCTACTGCAAATGGCAGCATAAGGGATGAATTAAGTGGTACCACAGTGGAAGATAGTTATGTTCTGGGGAAGGAGATTCAGAAGTCATTTTTGAGATAACAGTTTGACTTTGAATTTATCACTGAACAAAGTGATCAATCATTAAAGGACTTTGGAAACTAAAAGATTCTGTGAATGCATTGCCCTTTCATGCTCGTCAAGTTTGGCTAAAGGTAATCCTGGAACAACAGTGGGATAAATCCCTTCACTCCAGTCAGAGAGGAAAGGAAAGGGAGAGAAGGAATCCTCCTGGAAAGGTTTCCATCTCAGCTATATCCTCTGCATTCCCCCAAAGCCACATCTGCAGACTGTATGGTGTACAGTTTCAGAGGGAGGCACTCGGAAAAAGAGCACTTCTTTTTTTTACTGAGAGCACGTATGTTGACTGTAGATGATTTGAGTTAAAATGCTACCTCATCCTTGTAAGACTAGAAGCTTACTTAGTGAAAAAGACATAAGGTCTTCTAGGGTGATTAATTTAATCCTTAATGTTCATGTGTAAATAGGTTTCCTAAAAAAACACTGCTTTGTGGTTTTGGGGTTTTTTTTGTCTAGAAAGCAGGCAACTCCAACACTAAAGTTAGTGAAATGAAACCATCTAAAAAAGATAGTTACTATATTCTTGGAAGTACCACTTAAATATAGAACCTGATCAAAAACACTGAAAGCCATTGGAAAATCCTCTCCAGTTCAGTTGTTTCTCTGAAGGTGTTCTTTTAAAGATGCTATCACTCTTGACCCATGTTATCTTCTTATATCTTAGAAGCAGAGGGTTTGTTCTCTGCTATTTGCACATCTTCTGAAGGCAACACCTCATAAGTCCTCTTTGATTTCCAAATTTCTATATAACGTTAAAGAAAGTTACTATGGAATAAAAGATGCCAAAACCCAAATATTTGTTGCATGAAGCATACGCATGTGTGCACCCACATAAAACTTTTAAGATGAGCAATTCACGTAACATTCCAACTGACAAAATACAGCTGATTTTACTACCGTGAGTCTGGGAAGGATTTGTGTTGCATTGATACAGTATGCAAAGGATGCACAATCTACCAGATAGATAATCATAAGAAAAAAATGGGTTATTCATGTCTAGTGCTACCCTGAACCAACCAACGAAAAAACCTCACACTAGGCTGTATGTAGCATTAGGCTTTTATGACAAGATAGGATGTTTTTTTTCTGAAGGAAATATGCTCCTAAGTTTTTATTGTAAAACCAAATATCCTTACATCCAGAAAGTTGGATCACTATCAGCTCCTTTGCCTTATCCCCAAAAAGACATATATATGGCTTTTTCTTGTGGTAGAATATAAAAATCATTTTTGCTTACCAGCTAATTTCCTGATCCGGGATGATGGGAATGCACTGATGGGCTGTAGAACAAGCTAGTTCACGCATTCAAGAAAGGTATGTGAGCCATATTACAACTGCTACAATCAAGACTTGGAACAGACCAAAGAGAGTTGTAAAGATCTTCTTTAATACCAGTTACTCTGTTGTTTCGCCAGTAGCACTCATACTCAGTCTTGGTCTTTTCTGATATTCACTATTAACTTTAGCTGTTAAGGGTAATATTCTTTAGTATCCCAGCAGTAGTGACTTGGATATTGCTAAGGGTCGAGCTGCAGTTTTGGGCAGTTTTGGGGTATTTTTCCCCCGTGTGCTGGTTTAACTGCTATCTGAGTGATGTTGTTGTAAAGGTGGTGTACAGGCATAGATATATAAACTGAATAATGTATGTAATAGAATTCTGGAAGTTATTTTGAGAACCAACTGCTGCTGCTTCATCTTATCGTTAGTATTCTTCTGTAATATTCCTTATCAGGGTGATTAAATAGATATAAAGATTCAAAATATAAAGTACTTTTATTATCCCCCCTCCCTCACCAGAACTCTTTACATTATGCTCTTGAATTGTGTTTTTGCAGCTATGACAGACAGCTCATCCAGCACACAGTACATTCATGATACATACATCTTGGATGTAGAATCCCAAAATCAGACTCCATTTCTTACTGAACAAGGCAGAGCAGTTATGAAGTACTCTGAGCAATGGAGGAAGATTTTCCTCTATCACAAAAATTCTGTTGCCAGCTGACCATAATCAGATGCCCTGCATGCATCACTGCTCTTCAGTTTTCAGAAGGAGTTGATTACATCTGGAACAATTTGTATTTTCACTGGCATTTGGCTAAATAGCCTACAGGAACTTTTTTCCCCATCTATCCCATTGTTACACTTAAAATACATGATGCTTAAGGACAAGAAACACTAACACTGTAGGTGTTTGTTTCTAAATGAAGACTGCATTTATGTCATACAATGAAAAAATATATCAAGTCACTGAGGAGACCTTTAACATCTCAAAGTTGTTTGGCTTTTTGGAGGGGAGGAAGTTTGGTGAAAATGAGATTTCTCTGGAAACAGATAGTAGTCTGAAGTGACATTAAAAATAAATAGTTGTTATGTATTGATACAACAGCTTGAGATTAATGGTATATTAGGAATGTGATGCTGGCATTGCAAAGGCTTGCCTATATTGTACATTTTTACATGCCCTGTTTATTTTTACTGAACACAGTAGGAATATTCTTTGGATGCATAAAAATAAATGATGTTTTTTTTCTAGAATAAAGACTTCACTTATACCAAAGAAATAAAATAAAAAAAAAAAAAAAAAAAAAAAAGGTGATGTTGTAGAGGCTGCTGTGCTTGAAAAATACCTTCAGAAAATTGCTTTCCTAAAATCATACACATTAAATTACTGTTCAAGCTTATCATGAACATACTCTCTTCAGACATTAATTTAAGCCTGGAAATAAAAAAAAACCCTCTAGCAGCAATGCCTTTATTCATCAACCTTAACGTCCTGATTTCACTTATAATAGAACTAATTCTGTTCAGTAATTTTACTTTTCAGTTAAGTCTGTTTTAACTCACTGCACTTTCTGGAGTTAATGGCATATATTTGCAGAAGTGATAATGCTTGATGGTTACAGTTAATATCAAGGATTGGTTGCAGAGAGGCTCTTGCTTATACTCGCCTCTGTGCAGAACAAGGTCACTGCTAAATCTTGTGTACCACATTGGGGTCGGGGGGGTGCAGAAAGAAAGAGGTTGTATCTGTGGGGAGGAACAGACAGGACAGCAAGGTGTTCCATCCCATATACATCACATTCAGTATAAAGCTGAGGGATCACAAGGGTCAGTCTCTCTTTTTCAATGGCCAGTGTGTGAGGAGGATTCTGTCTATTCTGCCTTTGATGCCAACCCACGCATTCCTGAATCCATTTTCAGAATGCAGCTCCTGAATCTGGTTCATGTCTGCCACTGAGTCTAGTCTGGGACTTCCCCAGTGCCTACTTCACAGCATGAGTGACAGCAGTGATGTCATTTTCATTCCAGGGATAGGATACAGTATTGGTTTTCTATATATTTATTTCTTTCTTTGGTATTATTTTCATTAAAACTGTTTTAGTTTTCTTTTCCAATCCATAAGTCTCTGTCCCTTATTTCCTTTCTCTTACCCTTTGGGAAGGGAGATGACTTAACAGAGAGCATCTATCTTTTTTTATAGTGGCTGGCCCAGCCCTAGCCCTTGCACTAGAGTAACTTTGAAATCTGTTGAAAAATGCATGTAAGTAAATTACAAGTAAATTTTTTTCTTCAGTTAGTATGATGTTTCTAATTTACTAAATACTTGCCTCCCTCATACTTTTATAACTAGGAAAAAAGAAAGAAAACACAGGTTATTTCAGTCTGGTACTATAGCTGTATGTAACAGACATTTCAGAAATATCATTCCTTTCAGGGCTGAAAATATGTAGGACTTGATTCACTAATGTACAACTTCACATTTCTTCACTTTCACATTACTTGATTTTATGGCCTCTGGAGTCTATTAATTATTCAGGAAATGAGCTAAGATAAAGTTGGACGTTTATCAGTCAGTGTAATGGTTTATAATGAAAACCAGCAAATATAGGACTCAGGAGATGTTGTAATATACCTATTAACTGTCCCTTTTGATTTTTAGGCAATTTTCAATTAAAATTATTATGTAACACTCATTATTACTTTGTTATATAACTTGCAGTGAAATGAGGTGCTCTGTTTTTATGGGGTGCTGCTCATGAAACATCCTAAGTATTTTTTTCTCGATGAAAGAAGGAATATTCTCTAAAACTGACAGAAGAATAGCAGCAATAGTACCAACTAAATTACCAACTAAGTTTGCAGTAAGTCTTAAAGAAAGAGAGTGTACTCGTCTTAAATGAAAAGTAAATTTCTCAGTCTAAATGAGAGTAGGGCTGAAAAGATGATGAAGAAACAGCAAAGGTAGTGTGGACATTTTCTTTCCAGGGTTCAGAAGGCCAATGATTATTTTGAAGCTTCAAGGATTTTTTGGTGGGGAGTGTCATTAGAAGTTGTAGTAGATTTCATGTGAATTGTTATTACTATGTTTTTCTGGCATTCAGTGTATTTGTCAAGTTTTAAATGAAATTTCCAACACGGGAAGTTTAAGGTCATCATTTGACATACATCTTGTGTTAATTTGAAAAACAGGGAAAAGTGGTTGTTATTGTAGCATCTGTAGCAGTGTAAGGTAATTTTACTAGGCTTTGGAATAAATACATATAAGATGATAAACATTTTTCATCTGAGTCTGACATATAACTTCATGAATAATAAAGACCCTATTAATCATGAGGTGATAGAGTCACATACGTTGTATTTACCATTCCTGCAAGAGAGTGAGTTGTCTCTTGTTAATGTTTTCAGGAAATGCATAGTAATTATACTGAACAAATAAGTCAAAAAAGTAAAAAATACAGTTAACCTGTACAGAAGATTAAATGTTTTTCTCTAACTTTTATGTTAATAGTTTACAGATGATAGTGTGTGCAAGTAGTGAATGTAATTTTGTAATGCATAGTTGAGCAGTATGCATATCTGAGTGCAACAGTTAATTCCATGGCCTAAAAACAATTTAAGGTAACTATATGTACATGATGTGCAACATCAGATGTGCTCATGGAATCAGCAGAAAGTATACAAGGACTCTCCAGACAGGATACAGCAATAGTATTCTCAAATAATCTTTAACAGTAATTGGTTATATAAATGACTTTCTCATGTAAGACAATTTATTTTTTCCTCTCCTTGTTTGCACCTCATCTTCCATCATTTTCCTTTGAAATTTCATTTGATGCATTGCATTGATGGATAAAGGTTTTCTGTAAGTATTGGAAATAATCTTAGAACAAATATTGAAAATTTGAGACATCTTACTAAGCTGAACAGTCTACCCAAAGTTAGAGGATCACAGGCTGGACTTTTGAATAAGTTTGAAGAAACAGAGAACATTTAAACTGGTAGCTATAAGTCTTTAACAACCGAGTGAAATACATCCTTGCATTGAAATACATCCACAGAGCTTCAATTTACATTCTTTTTTTAAAGCTTCTCACCTAAAAAGGTGTCCTCTCAAATGCTATTGTTCCTGCTATTGTGTTCTGCAAAAAGAAGAGTAGTAACACTTTACTCATATATTTCTTTTCTTTCCATATTTCTTTTCCTACCCATTAAAAGCATTAAAGTATGTCAGTGTCTTTTTCTTTCTTAGGTGTGTAACAGGACACTCTTTAAACCTGCATTCCATAAAAGTGTACAGAGTTTAAACTTTGTGGATGACAAGTTGTGCAACTATCAAAAGCACTTGCTATTTTCCCTTTTAATTATTTTAAAAGCAAGCCTTAGGTGTTATAGAAGTAGTCTTCCTAACTCCAGTTTAGCATCAACGTACGCTGTAAGTTAGGAGTCATCAATACGTATGACATGGTGGCAGACTTCAGCTTTCAAAGCTGAAAGCAGATTTAGTACAAAATGGACAGCTAAAATGAGATACCGCAGGGCTGGCTATATCATTCCCATGATCCTCTTAAAATCTTCATGCTTCTGGCTCTTAAGGACTGAAGCCTTACATAAGGTGTTGGTGACTGTTTTGCGTCTTTGTGTTTGTATGACAGACAGATATTTTGTGGGCTACCATTTGGTATAAGTCTGCATTCAAACTCGGTGATCCACATGGTCCTTCTCTGTTTGGTGTGACTATGAAAAGTGCACAATGTTTTCATCTCACTGGTTAGGGAAATCTAGAACTGGAAATTGAAAATCACCTTTCTTCTCCTCCAAGCCCATCATTGCCTTGTTGTGAAGCCAGCTGTAACCATCAGACATGCATGAAGTTTCACAAGGGGAAGCAGAGCTAATGTGGCACACATGAGGCAGTCACACCTCTGCAACTGCATGGGAACATCTTAACCTGCCATTGGCTGCTGCTAATGACACTTATTAGTTCTAGTCAGACATTCGTTAGGAGAGCAACTTTTTGAGGCCAAAACCTAGAATTCACCAGGAGCGTAAATTATGAATTATGTATGATGAGTAATAGATAATGAATTACTTTTTATGAGCTGTCCTGAGTTGCAGGACACATAAACCAAAGTAGCAATAGTCCTCTCAATGGTAAAGGACCTGAGAGTTAACCACTGTCAGTCTCCCTCTCATTTTGCAGACCTTTTGGTACTGTTGCTTAGCATCCCTTAGTGCAGATCTATCTGATAGCTGTTTGCTAATACTTTTGCTGGAAAGTAGCTACTATAAATATGTTAGACTGGCTTTCCAGATTCTTAGTGGCTATATGCAGATATCTGGTGGTTTTGGGTGCCTGAAGTGATGTATACACAACTTTCTAGTGGATTAAAGGATGTTCATTCCTTGCTTCCTCAGATATCTCACAAGACTGGTGGATTGACCATGGCTGGACAGCAAATGCCCAGCAAAGGTACTCTATCACTCACCTCCTAGTGGGATAGAGGAGAGAAAATAAAACAAAACGCTTGTGAGTTAAGGACAGGGAAAAATCACTCAGCAAATTCCATCAGTGGAAAAACAGACCTGACTTGGGGAAAAAATCTTATTTTAGTGCCAGTCAAATCAGAAGAGAATAGTGAAAAATAAAATAATGTTTTGAAAATACCTTCTCCCACCCCTCCCTTTTTCCTCTGCTTAACTTCATTCCCTAATTCTCTGCCTCATCCCCCTGAGCAGCACAGAAGGATGAGGAATGGAGATTTTGTTCAGTTTATCACAGGTTGTCTCTGCTGCTTCTTCCTCCTCAGGGAGAGGATTCTTCACACTCTTCTCCTGCTACAGAGTGGGGTGCCTCCCACGGGAGACAGTCCTCCACAATGCTATTCAATATGAGTCCCTCCCACAGGCTACAGTTATTCACAAACTGCTCCAGTGTGAGTCCCTTCCATAGGGTGCACTCTTTCAGGGACAGACTGCACCGGAGTGGTTCCCCCATGCGGTCACAATTTCGGCCAGCAAACCTGCCTCACTGTGGGCTTCTCTCTCCACAGGTCCACAGGTCCTTCCAGGACCTCTCTGTCTTTTTGTTGGTTGTCCCTCACATAGTCCTGTCTTTGTATCTGTTTCAGATAGACCAGTTTGTGTAATCCCTAACCCTTCTTTTATGTATTCTCTTAACAGCAGATGATATGGATTCTTGTCTCTATATATTGTTTTGTTCTGACTGTATATACATAACATTTCTTTGTATGATCTACTTATGGAGACCTTCATTCTTTTCAGGTACATTGTCCTTCCTGTTGAAAAAAAAAAAAAAGAAAAGTGTATTTTTTAATGTAATGTTTTAATAATGCATTGTTACAGAAAGGTTACAATGTAATCTTCAGAGATCCTTATGTATAGCAGCTAATACTGGAGGTTCTGCAGGTGGTAAATTGCAGAGTAAAAAATTTCTTAATCCATGGATATAGCTATGCATTTGTTCATATACTTAGGCATAAAACATAAATCTTTTCTTCTGACTCTGCTCCAGTGTTGTACACTATAGTATTTTATGCATCCTCTGTTAAGGAACTAGATTTCTCATTTTCAGGAGCACTGTCCATGCAACTCTTTAATAGGCTCCTATACTCTGTGCATCACTGGGTTTAGCATTCTCAGACCCCTGAGAGATGCAAGTGTTCTTTCCTTCTTAGTAATTCCTCACATCCCTCATCCTTCTCTTCACATAGAGGCTTGTCACTAATGAATTATTCAAAAATCTGCTTCCCACTCATATACAATGTAAACTGTATAAATTAGAAATGCAAGTTCTGTCAGAATGTCTTTTGACATAATTTTCTTCAAAATTTAACTTTAATTTTTAAAAGATACTAAAATTATTTGGTAAATTCCCTTGCAAATAGGGAATTCTGAAGGTTTCTAGTCAAACTGTGTGTAGGGTAGTGCTTTAGGTCCAGCAGACAGAAGGCATTGACCAGGTTGTACCTTGTTCATCTCATCCTTGGAATTGAAAGCTTCTGTGTTCAGAAACTTGTCTCTTCTTCCCAAGAAATTGTACTTTCTTCTTGACCTATTCCTGCTGTGTCAGATAACACATCAAGACACGGTAATTATTTCAGCCAAACATCTGTACATCTTGAAGATGAGTTTTTCCAAGCACTGGTCTGTTGCTTCTGGACAATAACTTTGTATCTCCATCATGTATGTCAATGCTAACAGGCTGCTTAAGACAGCACTGGCTTCATAAATTCATTAGAAGAGGATCTGCATTATCAGTACAAGTTTAACTGATATTCATTCACTTAAAACACAGGAAATTAAAGAAGTGCAATGGGAACCCCACCCCCCAACATTATATACACTTAACCATGCAAATAATTAGTGTAATTAAATATGACTTTTCAGGATTATTAGTGGAGAATTGTTGTGGAAAAAAAACCTGTGAAAAGCATTGTAACAAGTAAAGAGCATATGCTTCTATAAGAGTACAGTATGTAAGTCTCTCTAATGCACTTCTGGTCTTAAACTGTTATAAAAATGTTTTCCTACGGCAGAATGATATACTGTATCTGCATTTTCATATATTAGGTTCAGAGGAATTTTTTTTCTGGCTTCTTGGCACTTACTGTGCAAGTGAGTTACACAGAAGAGGAAAGTACCAGATGTCTGTCTTGTCACCATAGGATACATCTCAGAGTCTAGTGGATGACTTAAGAACTATTTTTCTGCAACCTGACTAGATCAGTTTTTTTAGGGGAATGTGGATAAAAACTGAATCTATTTAGTATTACCAAAAGGCACCTTAACACAAGGCAGAGGTCAGGATAGGAGTAATGTGACATCAAGCTGTTCACTCTTCCCACTTCTTAATTTTTCAATTAGGCTGGATTTTTTCCTTCTTTCTTTCTTTCCTTATTTTTCTCCCTTTTAATTCCATAATGATTAAATAAGTGTTCTTGGCAGATAAACTATCTCCCAGGGAGGGGGGATGACATTTTGTACTCTTTATGCATTAGAACAAGGGAGAAAAAAAGCATTCAAATTTCTGTATAAGATTTTGGTAATGTTTTATTGCTCATAAGTTTGTTATAGTTCTGGGGAAAAAAACCCACTATATTGTTTCATTGGGAAGTAATTTGTGGGTTGGAGATTAGAGCCATAGTATATTTCATTCAATCAAACCTTATGGATTTATAAGCATCAATACATCTAAGACTTCTGAGTTAGCAATGTCTTTTAAAGATTTATTGTTGCAGTAGCAGCATAGTTTTGGAGATAATAAGAGGCCATGTGCCACTTCTGAACTGCACCTGCAATTTGCACTGATGTCTGCTCCAGTTGCACCTGAATGGGTTTAGTCTATATGCCCTCTGGAACAGGTCAGTCAAAAATTGTCTGTCCAGTTCAGTGCCCTATAAAGATTTTGTGACTTAAAAAGTTCCTGCCTTTCTAAGCAGGGCAGATCAAAGAGAAAATGACGATGTGGCTATAGAGATATTATACCTGGTAGAGAGAAGCCATTAACATGAATTTCCCATCCTCTGGGCAGTTTCATGACTCTTGGTCACACAACTTGTGGTTCTTGTTTTTTAAGCCTGCTAAAATAATTCATTTTCTCTCAAGCAGATTAATCCACTTAGCAGTTTCTAACCTTGAAAGTCCTAACTTTTTTTTAATACATTTTTAGGAACCTCTTCTAGATTGACATACTTCTTATTCCCTTCTTGGTTATACCAAATGCATTATAATTTCAGTTTAGAGAAATAAAGATACAATTTTCAGCACTTGATATGCTTAACTGATATAACAAGAATAAACTTTCCTCATTCAATTTTGAGACTAGAAATATTTGTGGACAAGCAGTCATTCTGTCATTTCATAGAAATTTCTGTCTTGTATAATGATCCCGTGTTAATACAGGATGAATGCAGAAGGACATTTCTGTGTAATACTTAGTCCATATGTATAATCTTCAGATGTCTTTTCCACTAAGATTGTTTTCCTGTTGTTCAATTTGAATTCCTCATGCCTTCATTGGCTTCTTAACAGGGTTTTCTGTTTCAATGCATGTTGTAATTGAGAGAAACTAAATGAACCCCTACTATCCCCATTTGTCTTTAAGGCAAGATAACCACTTACGCAACTTTCAGTCCAATTTTGGTCACTGAAGCATTTTACTGGTTCTGATTAGTCCCACAGAGTGGGAGCATCCTCATCTTCTCAGTTCAGTAGAGTCATTAAAACTTGTGTAAGCTGTGGTGATGCATGAGCTAGGGATATGTAAATTCCCTGCTAGCGAATGCATTCTTCATCTTGTCAATTTTTTGCTACCTGTTGTTAACTCTGTAGGTAACCCAGTGCAGCTCATAGAGGAAAAAAATCTGGAAAGCAGATTGCTTTGAAAGAAATAGCAGAGGTGTTCCTTACCCATTAATAATTAAGCTTCTTTGGAAGACCTTGTATTAAAACTAATTTTCACATCATTTGGATAGAATAATGATGCAGTGAGCTTCTCTAAAAATAGATCATAACAAATATGAAATTTTCCCTGGGTATAGAAAGAAAAAAAAAAAAGATAAATTAGCATAGCAATCAAGTAACACCACTTGCTAAAAAGACATATTTTCATAGGAAGTGTTCAAGTAGTATCTTGCTTTTGAGCTGTTTTCATTTATTCTGGTGGCAGTCAGTGCATGAGGTTGTTAATTTCAGTTGACACCATTGTGTAGTTACAGGGGTGGTGTTCAAGCTGACCTTGAAGAACATCTCCATTGCAACTGAACCAAGCAAACAATTTAGGGGTTAATTTTTTTTTTTTTTCTTTTAAAACTTGCAGTGATTTTGAACAGTTGAGGGTTTGTTTTTCTACTAAAAGCAAGGTCAAGTACTATTCTTTGTGCACATTTCAGTTCTCCAATGACTACCCATCAGCTTGGCATGACAGTGATGCTATATAATAAAATTCAGTATGGAACCCTACCAGAATTTGATTTAATATAAAAATAGTTGACAAAACTTAAACTTCAATGTCAATGTGATCCACATCCTTATAAGAAGAAACAATTGTATTTAAACTGACAATTATTACCAGCATGCAAAAATTAACTGTCATATTTCTTCTCAGTCCAAATAATTTCTAAAGCAATCTGCAAGTACCTGTCAATTTTCATATAAATTTGTCATTGGTCTTCAATGCACGTACCAGCTTCATTGCAATGTCCTTTTAATAATATTTTAGTACATCTCTTCAATCAAGGCTTTTAATTCTGTTTTAAAAAAGCAAAGGCAAACTTTTTTTAGTTATTTCAAATCAGAATTTGTGGGAGTGTATGACTTAACAATATGAACAGCAAAGCATGACATTTTAAATTTATTCATCAATATATAGGATAGCATTTCTGCAGTGAGTTAGACTTCTTGCATTGAAAACTTAATTTCTTGCTGTAGAAAAACAGAGTAATATAGTAATGACATAACATGTTCTCACATTTTTCTTTGTAGTTGTGCATGTGTGTAAGAAGCAAGTGGACTACATAGGTTACTACATTAGATTCTATGCAAAATACTAAACATGGGGTATTTTTAGGATTGTTACTGTTGAAAATGTTTGTCACATGAGCTCAGAGGACTGGAATCATCTTTCCCTGTTGTCAGGGGAATAGGGCTGCCATTCCTTCAGTATCACCAGTTGTTTCTATGAGCAAGGACCTGAGTGGAACTGGTTTGTCTCAACACAGGCATTTGACACCACGGCAGATACCCTAGCCTTTTTTAAGATCTGTCAAACAAAGCTGAATCAATGGTGAAGATACCTGCCTTTCTGAAGAGGCAGCCCATGGCCAGGCAGGATGCCCAGTTTTAAGTGTCTTTAGATATCTGTGTTCAGGTGTTTCAATCCCACATCCTCACCAATTCACATAGTCAAGATTCCCATGGCTCACCTATTATCTAATAACTGCTAATGGATTTTGAATGTGGCAATATTATTTTGTCAGAATCTGGCAGTGATATACAAGACCAATAGAAAGTGTTATTCAGTGCAACTGAGGCAGAATCAGAGCCTTACTTGTAAGTGTCTGCATACAAGGACTATCCTTTGCTGTAATAGATAAGTACCAAGGAACTTCTGAGGAAGATGAAGAATTTAACTATCTAAATTGGCTTGATACCTCAAAGAGTGGGAATGGACAGACTTGCTTATTTTCAAATCCTACTTTGTTATTTGACTTTCAGCATTGGGGCTCTCAGTAACCTGCTGGGCTTTGCAAAGTGCATGTGCATGTGGAGATTCCTGATTAAGATATCTTAAAAATCCTAAGGTATACTTTGTTGATCTGATAGAAACTGATGGCTATATAGAAGACTTTAAAATCTTAACAACTCACAGAGGTTTTCCTTTAATAAGGCAGCCTCTTACCTTTCTGCCATTTTAACTCTCTATTTGATAATTTGCAGGTCAAATGAGCAAAATGGTGGCTAATAATCTGTTCAAGAATTTTTTGTCATCTTTAATGTACACCTGTATTTAAAAGGTGTTAAAAGGAAGGTTTTCTCAGAGCATTTACTTTCAATCCAATTTGTATCTACATTTTAGAAATTGTTACTGTCCTTGTTTGGGTGAGAACAGAGCTGGTTCTGTTCACTGATTTTACTTTTCAGCTCAGTTCTTCTAACTCACTGCACTTTCTGAAGTTAGCAGCCTGTTTTCACAGTGTCTGCTGCTGGCAGTGATAACACCCCATGTTTAGAGTTACTACCAAGGGTTGGTGTGCAGACCAAGGCCACTGCTGGATCTTGTGTACCACACACGGGGGTGCAGGAAAGTGAAAGGCTGCACCTGCAGGAAGGAGCAGACAGGGCAGGTGACCCCAAACTGACCAACAAGGTATTCCATACCATATACGTCATATTTGGTATAAAGCTGAGGGATCTGGAGGGTTTATCTTTCTAGGGACTCCCAGGCTCTGGTCCCGTGCTGAACTTTTTTGCCAGCTTTGCTTGCCTTGGCTCAGGTCCTCTTTCGGTTCCTTCCTCAGGGCACCCAAGGAGGACTCTGCCCATTCTGCCTTCAATCCCAATCTGTGTGTTTCTGAATCAGGTACCAGAATCCAGCTCCTGAACAAAGCTCCCATCTGCTGGGGGCCCAGTCTGGGACTCCCCCAGTGCCTGCTCCACAGCATCAGTGGTCACAGTGACATAATTGCCATCAGGGGGATTTGGTTGATACTGGTTTTGTATATATTCCACTTTTATTATTTTCATTTTCATTAAAGCTGTTCTAGTTTCCTTTTCTAATCACTAAGTCTCTTTCCTCCTTATTCCCTTTCTCTTCCCCTTTGGGGAGGGAGGGAGGTTAAGGGAGAGTATCTGTTATTGGTCTAAGGGGCCATCCTGACCCTAAACCATGACAGTTACACAGAGAAGGACTCTGTCTTCTGGTCTACTAAGTCTTTGATTCTGGAAAATAAGAATTGATGTCAGGAGCAATATCTCAATGAGTAAAGGAAAAACAAACAAGGAAATCTTTACCAAACTGCCTGGGACATAATGTTTTCTTTTTGTTTTCACAGGAGCTTTTTATTGTATCATAATCACCCATTTCAAGCAAAAGTTAGTTTTTCCTTTGTGAGTCAGTACACTGACAGTGAGATATTTGGCTATTGTAGCTACAACATAAGAATGAAAAAAAAAAAAAAAGAGAGAATGTTCTCCGTATTGATTTTCACACATTCAACTGGTTTCTCTTTCCTTTTTAATGTGTGAGAAAAGAGCTTGGTTATTTCGTAGTGCTTTATTGAGGTCTATAGGCCTCCATAGGCCTGTTTGTAGAGACATAATACTTCAAGCCCATATCTGCTTTCTATCTCTCTACCACGGAGAAGTTTAAGATGCTACTTAATAGGCTGGTTTAGAATAGAATAAATGGCATAGTACTGACAGGCTTGAGATGTACATTATATATTTTCATATAGTTGTATGTTAAAAAATTATGCTCAGAGTAATATAATGTATTCAGATATTGTGAAGTATTTCTCAGAGTTCCTTGTACGCTACTAATTCACAATATCGCAGAGACTTTCTCACTAGAACCAAGTTGCTTTCTCTTCAGAAATTCCAGCAGTGTAAAACTACTCTTACTGTAATTTGTAGTGACCTGCCATATCAGTAATTTGTTTTACAGACAACCACAGAATCACAGAATGGTAAGTGTTGGAGGGAACCCCTGGAGATCATCTAGCCAAACTCCTCTGCTAAAGCAGGTTGACCTAGAGCAGGTTGTCCAGGCAGGTTTTGAGTATCTCTAGAGAAGGAGATTCCACAACCTGTTTTGACAGCCAATGAAAATTGGGTTTCCTCTCATCTGTAACGATCCTCATACACACAGTGAACGTGCAAAGATACTACTGGTGCAGAGCCTTAGACCCAGCACTTCTTTTGAGCATCACCATAATGACAGCATGGATTTTGCCTGTCAGAATCATATATTTTATGTTCAATTGTACAGGACAATTTAAGGTGGCTTTTTTGTTTTCATTTACTGCAGATTGTTTTCCATTTTCTTGTTTCACATTCCTAATAATGTTAACATTTTATGAGCATTTTAAAAATGGGTTTTTAGGTGTGTTCAGAAATAGTACAGTACATAATTATGATGTTTATCACTTGCTTGCTAGCCTCTAAGATTGATTCCTGTACAGACAATTTATGTGAAAATCATGATGATTAAGAAGTGAAAATAAATAAAATGCAGTTTTAGTTTGAAAGTGCATTTTTGCAGGGTTCTTCCTCTGCTTAAATACTTTTCAATTATTACTCAACATAAAAAAAATATTTTAAAATCATAATAATATTTTTTTTCAAATAATTATAATTACTGGTTTGTTTCTCACAATCATTGTGCCTTTCAGGTATTTCCTTTTCTAAAGGACTTTTTAAAAGTCATGAACCTTCAGTCTTAATCAACCAGCCTATAAATGTATCCATAAAAAGCTTCATCCACTACATTGTGACTTCACACTGGAAGTGTATTACATTCCAATATTGAGTTTGATTCAGAAACAAGTATAATTCAGAAACAGGACACATTATTTCAGTATTTTCAGAACTGGCAATATAGCTTCTAAAAGAATTTATAAAGACAAAACCAATAGACATTAAAAAATCAGTCTTTGTATATTCTCCCAGCTCTCTTTGCTACAGAGAGGAAGAGAAAGAAATCACATACTTGGAAAAAGTGAGTAAGAAACAGAGTTAGGTGGATCTGCTCTCTAGTTATGTATTTGTAGCATCACTAGACACTTTTCAGTAAATGGGTTGTTTCTGTTTCATAGAGAGGAGAATAAAAAATAACTTGTCTGGAATTAAAAAGAGGTAGAGCAGTGCTGGGAGATTAAGTGTCCTCACAAGGCCCCAGAGGAATTGGGGAGAGTCTGTAAGAAGGTTGGACAGGGTTAAGTAGAGGAACAGGAGCTGAGCTGTGGTTCAGTAGGCCTTGGGGGACAAAATGGTCATCACAGTGGAAATGCTACACTGGGATGAGAGTGTTGGGAGCATATGAGTGAACTTTTAAGGCTCAGCAATCTATTTCTTTTTCTGTCTGGAGATCAGTCTTGTGCCCTTACTCCAAGACAGCATCAGCTAAATGATAATCTGTACCAACAGATTTTTGGCCTAATGTGCTCTTAAAAAGAGTTTTGTTTTATTGAATGGATAGGGTCAGGTCTTCCATGTTGTGTCCTGTTCTTAGAGCTTCTCATGTTACCATCAATATTCCTACATGATTTTGAAGCATTGAGGTAGATCTTGAGTGAGGGATGGGGAGTAATTCTTTTGCTCTTTCCTAAACTGCAAGAAGGAACGGTCTCTCTCATGATCACCCAGCTTCTGCCAGTGACCCACCAGTCACTTTGTCAACTTTATCCCCACATGATGTTCTAGCATCTCCAAACATCAGTTTTCAAATCCTCTTTTCTCTGTGGTAATTTAAAGATTGTCTCACATGTTTTTGATTATAGATCCTAACTTTGCTAATTAGATAGGCCTATGAATAAGATGTTTCTAAACTATGTAAGTAAAAGAAAAGTAAGTGTGACAGAACAAAACAGGGTGTCCAGTTAGAAAAAAATTACTGGAATACATTGCACTTCTGATTATCAAGATTATATGCATTTAGCAGTTATTCACTTCTCAGTATATTTTATTTAATGAAATCTAGTTTATTTTTTTATTCATTCTGAACTGTGAGACACTCTGCACACAGCTACCTGGTTGAAGGTAGAAGAACCTCAAATGGCAGGTGAATATTTTACAAGTACTCTGTAGTTACTGAGACATTACCATGCTATCACTAATGAATCAGAGCAAAACTATTTCCATCTGCAGGTCAGTCAGCAAATCCTTTTGAGAAGGTTTTCACAGAATGATTATTTTCTACAGAGATTGTCCCAGTTATTAGTGAGAGTGTTTTTGCACAGCTGATGAATGTTTCATGAGCTATATATGGGACACTGTCCATCACTTGTATTGCATGATTGGCAAAGAAAATTCTTTTACTATACTTGGAAAAAAACACAGAACAGCTTATAATGGAAAAATCAAACTTATGTTAAAAAGTATTGAAATGAAAATCTGCCTGACTACATTCTTTCCTTTTGTTGATTACTTAAAAATAATAAAAGTAACAGTGCACATGCATTTTTTTCTCTCAAAACCCTGACATTCCCGAAAGAGGTGCTAACGGCTTTGTTTTATTCTATACTGTTGCAGTTGTGGAGTACTTCGTTAGTTATACATTAAAAAAACATGTCTTTCAGACAGTAAATATCTAACATATATTTTTTGAAAAAATGTTCTGTATCTGGAGTTATTTGGTCCCATGTTTTCTTGACAGTTTTATTTTTTGGAAGAAGTGTTTTCTTTTTAAATGAAGGTTTTTCTCATAGGAACGTGAGATCCATTACCTGCAGATTAAGATTAGTGCATAGGTTAATCAGAAGAAGGGATGATAAGATATTTTTAGATGTTAAGAAAAACTAAGATAAATGGAAAATAGGCATGATAATAAACAGTTACTAATCAAAAACATTTATTTTGAGCTGATATTAACAAACTTAGGTTGTGCAGTGCTTCAGACCTTAAGTGAATGTCTTGCTGAACATGTCAAACAAATATGGTGTGAAAATAGAAGCATGAGGATTGTCTGGGTGTTTCTTGCTGAAATAGGCAAAGAGATACTGAACCCATAATAAAGCAAGCTCTGGTGTTTGATTCCTAAAAGATTAATGGATTCTCCTAGTTTTTAATATCAGCTGTACAATTCTTTTGCTTGAAGGATCTTGGGATATGTGCATGTTTGAGCATGAGAAGATTATGCTGAAATTCTTTGGTATCAGCAGGCTTTCACGTAAATGACCTGGTTATCTCTTCCATTTTAAATCATGTTTGCATCCATGTCTTTTCTGAGGGTGACACCTTTTGGATACAAGGAGAAAATTATTGTTATGGTAAAGAAAGAAGCTTAATAAAAAGCCTAAATTCTTCTTTCAAGACTTTTGTCACGAGGTTCTGTTGCATATTATATGTATTGTTGTTGTTCAAGAAGTTTGAATTGCCTAATTTAGGAATAATGAAAATTTGTAGAGGATGATTATTACCAAAAGTCTCAGTGTTATGCGTCAGTATGTTTATGTAATAAACTTATCCTATAATTAAAATCTCTTCTTCAAAAAAATTTTTTTTAAAGAATAATCTAGATTCTTAGTGGTACTTTGATGAATTTCAGGAAAGGTTAAGCAGAAATTTTTTTAAGTATTGAACTTCAACTTCTTCATACTGAATTTGATCCTCCATCATCGATAGACAGTGGACACTGGAATAGCTTAAAGACTCATTTAAGCCACAACAGTTAGGAATTGTCTCTTAGGCCAGAACTAGTCTATTAAATGATAAGTTTTAGAGGGCATTGTCAAGCACTTGAACCCAATTGGCCATACTGTGAAACTGTTAAATGTTTCATTACTTTTTTTGACCTGGCCAACTTTCACCTTCCAAAACAGGATAATATTGCACTGAAATTTAAATTCTGTTAGATTTTAATTCAACAAATATTGGAAGACTTCTTGGCTTTCATTCTGTGCAAATCACATAGAACAAATCAGTTTTTATCAGATTAAATACCTTCTATGACAAATGCTTTATCTTTTAGTCTCAGTTTTCATCTTCACTGTAAAAAAAAAAAAATTATAAGTGAATTATAAGCAATTCTCTTCCTATTGTGACTCCATTAATAATCGTAATATGCTAGACTAGGAACCTATTGATTGAATTGTTTGCTTTCTACGCCGTTTCCATTTTGATAATCTGTTGGGGTTTTTTTGTTGGTGATACTGTTGCTCTTGAGCAGCAAATGAAAGAGAAGTTGAAGAGTATATAGAGAAGATAATTTATAGTGCAGAAGTCTCCTAGGCTACAGAACAGCCCTTGAGGTGCAAGCCTTGCTCCATCAAGCACCGTCTGAATGAGGCATTAAGCCTCTGAAGAACTGAGTTGCACCTGCTCATCAGCAGCTTGCCATTAGCCTTCTCAGTGTCCTTCTGATGACTGTAGAAATGCAGTTGTGACAAGATTTAGATTATACTGCAATTTAAGAAGTAGGTCATAGCCTTAAATGCAGATTCATAGAGAAAGCATAAAAGCAGTGCTTTTGCAAGGCAGTACCTTTGTATGGGAAGTAGCACCAACAATGACCCAATGCAGTGCTGGGTACATGAATAAATCTTTAGTTCAAGCCCTATGTATGAATTTATATATAATGTCCCTTACGATTTCTTTCCCAGTGAATGTCATGGGAATACAATTCAATGTGTTTTGGAACGCATGTTTAAATAGTAGATTTTTAAAAAATATTAATAATAATAATAATAATAATGGTATTTACTACCTGTTTTTTTTATTCGTTGAGCTTGAAGTAGCCCAGAGAGATCTCGGAATGTTGTAGTTTTAGTGACTAGTCACTGGCTAATGCTATGTATGTTCATACATATGAACAGTAACACAACTTGCATGTGTGTTGACATCCAATCAGATACCACTAAGACACATGGGTTAAAATGATGAAGGAACAATAAATCTGTAGGGCTAATGCTGTAAAGTGTTTTGCACTTCACAGGATAAATAGGTCTTGGAATTGGACCATGGATTTCTTATAGCTGTGGCTGGAATTCTCCATGTCAGTTTAGTTTGAGGAACAAGATTTGCTCTTGAGAGTGATGTTCCAAACCCTTTTTGTTAAAGAAAGGATAGAACTAAAAGGTTTAATTATACAGTAATAGACCACAGGGTTAGGCACATTACATCATTCACAGAGTAATGACAATTTTCTTTTCTAATCAATAGAAAGTTCAGTTGCACTTCAAACTGTTAAGGAATCTGAAAGCTGCAAATAATTAAGCCAGCAATCATTAAGTTCTTTAATTTTAGCTACCTAGTCAGAGGAGAGTGAATGGAACTCTCCTCTTGGAATAGACAGCATAGAAATAAAAAGGTCACATCAAAAGATCACAATTAGAAGATCATATCTTAATTCAAGACCATCCTTATCAGGATTGATGATTGTTTAATTAAGAAACACTTTGTCAGCCTAGTAGTATTCTTAGAATATTGGTTTCTGTTCCTTGGGATTTCTAGAATTATTTTTGCAGTGCTGTTGTATCAGTATCAGTATTGGAGCCACTTATTTTTCTAATTATATAAAATGCAGCAGATAGCACTTCTGTGCAGAAAGACAGCAAATAGTCTACAAAACAGCACATCTGGACTCTCATTCTGACAGAATTCTCATTGCTGAGGGCTAGTTGGAGGACAGGCAAAGACTACTGCTCAGTATTTTCCTACCACTCTAGTGACTTTGTAATGTGTGATGGCTTTCACCAGTGACAATTCCCCAGAGGCCACTGAGGCAGTGGAGAGCCGCTGTAGAACGAACCAGATTGTGCTGTGGAAATCTGCAACGCTGTTTAATGGCATCACCCCAGGACTGATTAGTAGCAACCGGCTGGTGTTTGGAGATAGCACAGGTTTAAGTGTAGTGTTGGACTGAATGAGAAGGCGAAATGTTGACAAGAAGAATGAATAAACAGCTACTGTTCTTTTTAAAAGGGTCTCATTGTATTATTGCAGAAGTCTTCTTGTTTTCAAGATTTCCTATAAAAAAATCTTCTCTTAACATAAATTCATTTTACTGGCCATGAATAGCTGAATGCCTGTTTTATGTGCATTTATACGATTGAACTTTATCTTGTAATGCTGTATTAACATCATCATTGGCATTATAGGAAAAGAATTCATTCCTTCACAAATAACTTGGCTTTATATTGTCTGCTATCTGCTTAACATGCTTTTCAAAAATGCTCAAAAAGTTATCGAAGATACTCTTTCACACAAAGATGGAAAGGTTTAATGAAATAGCATTACTGAATGGCAAGAGCAGTTGTTCTGGACAGTTTTCAAAGGAAGGAACTAATGCTTTGAGGCATCAAGCTTCTGCAGCATGTTTTAACTTTGCTGGGTTTGAGGGCATTAATCACATTGCTGGAAGAGAGATAACTTTGTTTTGTTTTTTTTTAATCCTAAAAATAAGGTGATGGCCTACACTGTGATGTTAGCTGTCATCTGTCATTTGACTAGTCAAGTTATTCAAGATATTAGTGACCCTTTCTCTGCGTTACATTTTTATCTTCATTTCATTTCATTTCATTTCATTTTCAACTTCTTTACTTGAAACCAAGCAGAAGAAATTGATCTTAAATAAATGGCTTAGTACTTCTGTGGAAATCATCTGAAAGAACACTGACATCTGTGAGTATGGACTGCTAGCTGCTGCTTTTCTCTCAAACCACTTTTTATTCAGAAAAAAATATTTTTCTTCTCAAAAAAAAAGCGCTGTTGCAATGGAAGCACTTTTTTTTTTCTCTTTTAAAGTAGTATCAAGATTGTTCAAGGTTCCATAAAATAGTGCAATAGTGGGCAGAGACTTGGAGATGCAAAGGCTCAGAAGTCAAAAGTGTGACAAAAGGTCAAGAAATACCATGTTGACAATTTTCCTTGTGACTTAGTTTCCTCAGGAGCCAGCTTTTTTTTTCTATGCTCTGAATGAAGCCAATTGTCAGAAATAGTTTTGAGATACTGCAAATTCTGACTAGAGATTTGTGCGAGGTGCACCAAACATGGAAATCAAAGCCAAATGTGGCTCTTTTACAGAACCTGCCATTTTTAAAATGGCCTTAATGTTGTTTAATATCCTATCACAGTGCGTTTGCCTTATGTTGAAGTGTCTTAATAATTATGTTGTTTCACTGCAGTAAGAAGTATTTGTTATTTAAACAAAATATTTGCTGCTTCTGAATAGGTGAGAGGTTAATACAGTGAATATGAAATAAATGTAAAAGAATCTAACACTACAGTTGATGCAACAGTGATTACTGTAATTATTTTTTTTCCAAATATTTTCTTTTAGACAGCATAATGTTCAAAACCCTATACCATCTGGATGAAAAAACATTTAGCTGTGGTGGAAAGGTGGTCTTCGAAATAACACTATTAATTTATCAGTTAGTACTGCAAAATAATCAACTCCTCTCAATGGGTATAGTAAGACAGCTTTAATTTCAGCATCAGAAAGTGTTTATAAATTGTTCAATGTCCCTGTGTAAAAGAAAAGGCAGAAGATTCCTACTTCTACAGTTTTTGGCATGAATGGGGCATGTTTGCTCTGGGATTCTTAGGAGAATTAAGTGCTATGAATTTTGTAGTCCTAATTAGTTCTATATTTATTTCATTCAGAAATTAATTCACATTAAGGCTATATCAATTCTTAGTAAATGTGTCTAAACAAGAGGTACAAGTAGTTTAACTACTCCACTTTATTTGTTTTAAAAACATTTTTTAATACCGCTATGCAAGCAAAGCCTCAATCTTTTATGTAACACCTTCTCCCACAGAGGCATCTAGGAGTTGTTTATACTGGACTTCCCTTGCCGTTTTAAATACAGAGAAGGTTGGATTGTAACAAAGGATCCTGCTTTGTGAGATGCCGTTAAACTGGCTAGCTAAGGAGGATAACTGAGTAGCACTGCCTGCAATGAAGGCTGTCTTCACTTGGATGAAATCACTGTCAGAGTGAATAGCTATTGTACCTTTGTGGGTGCTGGGTTTGGCCTTCCTTCTGCTAGAGGCATGTACTGCAGCTGCTGCTCCCACAGCTTCTTTCTGTGTTGTTTGCCTCTTGCTTTCAGCCTTCCCATGTGTCATGGATTTTTAAGAGCAAAAACCACAATCTCCATAGCTGCAGCACTCCCCACAGGTATTCTGATTCAGCCAGAATTTCTCTATTCCCCTAGAACTCCAGACCAAAGTAAAGCTGTATTCCTTACCTGAGTGATTTGTACAACACAAAATGTGTAGTGAAAAATTCAGTATTGACATGGAACAATCCATCTCTTCCAGTTATTTACTTCTTTAACTCTTGACATGGGTGTAGGCCATGACAACAAACTTAATTTCCAGTTCTGTGGTTTCTAAGTTTTGAGCGACAAACAACAGGGAGGATGGCACCACATAAATAAAAATGCAAGTCATTCTGAATTGCTGAATTTGGTGATTGAGTATTGTAAAAGCTGGACCCTCTTGCAGTGACTTTGGAGACCTCGCCTATACCCACTGCGTAGGACGTCCCAGTTGTCAGGATGGGTTCTCCAGATCCTTGCTGCAACTGGGGCTCCTTAGGGACTGCAGGTCTGGATGATGGTAATGTATTAATAGGACATTTGGTGATGTATCTTTCTTAATCATTAGAGCTTTCTTTGTGCAGCAATGGTTACATGCATTACCTTGCGTATTGTTCCCACTGCTTATAAGGAAGTATAATAAGCTTATCTTTTTGTAATTAAGTGCCTTATTCTACTTCTGTATCATTTTGAGATAAACATTAAAATAAGCCTGTTCTTTTTGTTGACCCCATCAATTGGCAAAACAACTTGATTCATAGAGTTAGATCTTTTTTTTTACTTCTATTTGTGTTTTGTACTTCATTGCATGTTTTTCCTTTCACATGATTCCTGTTTTTAATGGAGGACTTTACTTCCAAGGTGTTAGGTTTGACAAAACTCTGTAGGTTTGGTAATGAGCTCAAAATTGGGTTTATTTTTTTAATGTTTTGGAATGTTATGCTTCCTATCTTACAGTTTTTAAAAACTGCTGCGGGAGGGAAGGGAGTTCATGCCTTCTCTCTTGTAAGGGTATACTAGTGATCCATATTCTTGTCTTAGCCTTGCAGGGAACGAGATTTAAGTGATTAATGTTTATACGTAATAGTTTAAACACTGAAGACTTTTTATATAGAAAATCTTATTTTAATGCAAACATTTCACAGGGTTTTAAGAGTCTTACAAGATTAATCTAATGATGGTGAAACATTAGTACAGTAGAGATAATAAATATTTTGCTCTTAGATTTCAACTGTAACCAAAGTGCTTGTGACTGCATCTACATGAGATGTAATTTAAGCAGTGACACTGCCTGTTAGGCTCTGCAGCCAGCTGCTATGGTCTAGCCACATCCGTAGCATTAAATCTCCTATCCTCTGTAACAAGAGGTCTTCATCAAAAATGAATCTTGGAAATCATTCTGGCCCAGTTAATTACCAAGAGCTACTCAGAGATTACATGGGAGATGGCTCTTTTCCTGGTCCAAAGCCTTGCCTGGACAGTCGTGACAATGTTAGCAGTACTGGTGCCCAAGCACAATGTTGAGTTTGTCTCCTGACACTGTACTGTGTACATGCATATCTGCAGCTTTGCATCCTCCTCTGTCAGTGGTTTAATAATTTCAAAAGCCTAGCTAAGATAGAACCAAGAGCTGTTTGAGTGTGGAATTGAGAGCGATGTTCTGCCTGATTGCTCCAGTGTGGAGAAATGTAGACATGGGTTTTGCAAATCTGTGCAGACACATGAACCAAATAACAATATGATAGCAATTAGTTTGAATGAAATTAGCCAGAACTCATCAACACGAATCTCTGAAACACAGAAGACAGTCCTGTGTTGTATATGATACACTGTACAATGCATAGTTAAAAGTTGAAATTCTCCAGTTTATGGTTCTTAAACAATTCCCTTTGGCACGCTAGTCCCCAGTGTAATATAACTCATTAACTTTTGGCAATTTTTAGCTTCCTTGTATACATCTGCATGAGGTAATTTGGATTGTGCCAAAATGGAATTAATGAAATTAAACAGATATTGATTGTGTGGCAAGGCTAGAACAGAATCTTTATTCCTGAAGTCTGTCCCAAATAGTGTGCTATTTTAATTATTTTAATATGTAGTGGGTAGCATTTTTAATGGGATATTGGGTTTGAAATTGCAATTGCAGCTAAAACAAAACCAATCTGATTACCTGTGTGCAGTCGCTTTAACCAAGGAAGGATTCATAGTAATCAGCTAAATGTGTTAGAATTGCTAATGGTACAAGCTAAGACAAAGAGCTAAGAAAGAAACTGCTCAGAAGAGGTAACATGGCCAATATATTTTTAACTGGTGCATTTTTTTCTGGCTTGCATTTTCCAGGAGTACAGGGAAGTCTCCATTACAAGGAGCCATTTTGCATAGAATGGAAGATATTTATAGCTCCTATTAAATTGTTTCTGCTTAGTGCTTGATTTACAGTATTTGTTTTCAAATATTCTGTACTAAATTTTGCTCAGAGGCATTGGCACATTGATTACCTCTTAGCTTTCAGGTCAATGAGGACTGTGTTGTGCTTATAAAGAAATGGGAGATTACAGTGAAAGATTTTTGATGGAGTTAATTTAAGATACACAGACTTATTTGTATATGTATGGGTCTACTGACAATGGCATTTAAAAAATACCCTTTAGTATAAAACAGAAGTATTGATTAGCTCTGACCCTTGTCATTTAGCAGTTTACATTAGAGCACTTCAAAACTGTTTACATGAAAATAAGGAGAAACTGAGTACTTTGAATGTTTCATTAATATTTTGTAATGATATATAATTTTCTGCAAAGTATATAGTAGACTAGATTGTGCAAATTAAGAGTACTTGTGGTAGTGAAAGGATATTTTTGTCATATTAAGACCTGCTGTAAATTCCATGCTGTAAACATCTTTGAGTCACATTTTTTGACTCATTGCTCATCTTCTCCGTCTTATAGTTTTATATAAACCAACTTAATTGCTTTTATGCTTTCATCACATTGCAACAACCTCTCAAGAATAGTTATTAAAGGGTTTGCCAGCTACCTCACATCTACAGCTTATAATTGCCTCAAAACCTTATAAAGATTAAACAAACATAAAAAGTTATAAATTTTACAGGTAAACCTTAATGTCTACACATTTTCACTTCTCTCTCTCATGGTGCATTCTGTCATATCATCAATAAATGTGATGATTTTCAATGAGAAAGTAAAAATAAGGCATTTTAATTAATGTTACTACATGAAAATGCTATTTCACAAATATATTTATTTTGGTTTAGTTATTGATGCTTTGTCTACATGGCAAAGCTGTAAACTGCTATCTTTGAAAATCATGTTTACAAGAGATGGAAAATAACTTATTTTAGATTAATTCTTATAACATATACATTAGACAAATTTATCATTGTATTTTTAGTAAATCAATAAGAATGGGGAGAACCCCATTCTGCACTCTCTGTTTTTTCCACATGAAGCAGACTGATATGAGTATGAGAGTTGTATAAGAATGAGTGTTGAGTAATAATTCTGTGACAGGGTTATATCTGTATTAGTTTCTTTACCTCCATTTATTATTCATAAAAAAAGATGATAGCTCCTGATCAAACAGGGACGTAGAATTAGGTCTGCAGCATAGTTTTATATAAGTTACAGTCTGAAGAAATGCAAGGAATTAATTTACTTATATTCTATCCTTCATAAAATAAAAAATACACATTGACAGCTCCCACTGAATACCAGAAGGAAACATGCCACCATAGATGGATGTAATTCATTTTTCAGGGCTTGTAATTTATTTAAACGAAGAATATAACTTGAATAGCCATAACTGTTGTAAATCGTTGTCTCTATGTCTGAACAAAAGCTTGTAGATACAACCCCAGAGGACCATCAAAAATTCTATCCTTAGAGGTTAATTCTTGGATCAAAGTGTACCGAGAATAAGTATTTTTTACCATATTTGTTTAAGACAATTATGTTTGGACTAAAATAGAAGAATTCCATATATATGTCTAAAGCATGAAAGGAGAATATTGTATCATATCTCAAAGAAAAAATGCATAAAAATGTAATTACTTTTCCAATACAATACGAACAAAATTTTTTTCATCTTTTGTTTCTAATGATTTTGGCATTGTCCTGAGCTTAGGTTAGTTTCTTCTGATGAATCTATCATTTGCTTTTAAAACTCAAATTTAGAGAAATCTTATGCAAAAATAGTTTTCTTTTGCTAGTTTTGAGGCTGCTGCTTGGTAGGATCTGCTCCTGTCCCCCAGTTTCTATCCTGGCAGAGGCTCTGGGATCATGTCCAATTGACCTTCTTCACACTCCTCATGATTTTAGGGTTCCATTCTAGTTCTCAGCTGTTTTTTCCAAAATGAAGAATCATAGCTCAGGACTCACTCAGTGATTCTTATTTAAACTGTACAGAAAAGTCATTTTTTTTCCCAACTTACCCAGTCCTACCATGTTCTTTCTGAAATTGAGAAGCCATAACTGTAAATAGTCTTCAAAATGGTGTGGTATTATTGATTTATAAAGTAGTGTAATGCTATTCTCTGCTTTTTTCTTTACTCATTCCCTAATAATTCATAACGTATCATATCTCATACAGTTGTCATTTTTTCCATTACTACTGTGCACTGAGCTGTTATTTTTCCTGATATAATTTCTGAAGAGTTAGAATCAGCACTTCATTTTATTTATAAAAGTGGGATGTTTTTCCATGTATTTTACATTTATTTATATTGAATTTCAGCTTTCACTTTGTCACCAAGTATCGTAACAGGTAGTTCTTTATAGCCAGTCCTGCCTTTAGAGCCCTGACTTACTTGAGCATCATCAGCAAGTTTTGTCTTCTCACTGTTCACTGCTTTTTCCACCTTCGGACTCGGCTAATGTCTTTCTTCCAGTATGAACGCTTACAGTTTACTCCATTTTTTTCCTACCATTTAAGCATATATTTTTTTTTAATCCATGAGAGGGCCTTCCTTCTAATGTAATGTCAGCCTGCTTTCATCAAGACTCTTTTATTAAGGACCTTATGAGATTAATGTCTTTTGGAAATCATGTATATAGCATCAGCTTTTCTTTCTTTTCCATGTTTATTTTTTTTCTTTGAAAAATACTGATAGATTCCTGAGAAAGAATTTCCATATAAAATAGCCATATCAGCTCTTTACCTCTCTAATGTATTTTCCTGCTGAGTGATTTTATTGGCTATTCTGCTTTTTACTAATTTAGTTGGAAATTAATAAAAATTTTTTCTTGCACTACCTTCCTCCCAACCACCTGTCACAGTTTCCTCTATTATGAACCCAGATGGAAAAAAGCATTTTATATTTGTGTTCTGACCTCATCTTTCTTGAATACTCCTTTTATAGCCTGAACAGATGTTTGCCCTACCAACTCTCTGTGTGGCTTCCAAATCTTTGAAAAATATTTAAATTTTATTTTTTATACTTTCACCAAATTTTCCTCAAACTTTTCCTTCTACCTGCTTTGTGTGGATTTTTTTATTTTTTACTTAGGATGGTAATTTATGGTCTTTTTTTTTTTCCTTATTTTTAAGACCAGGCTGGATGGGGCTCTGAGCAACCTGATGTAGTGGGGGTGTCCCTGCCATTGGCAGGGGCTCGGAACTAGATGATCTTTAAGGTCCCTTCGAACCCTGACAATTCTATGATTCTAGTACAGATTTTTAAAAGATCTTTTTCCTGATTATAGTATTTAAGTGAGTTAAATACTACTCAATATCCTACACATATAATCTCTTTGATTTTTAGGCATATCCACAGCTGTATGCTTCAAATGAGGTCTTTTCCGTTTGTACAGACTCTCCCTATCCGTGATGTGTCCTCAGTTCTTTCTTCTAACACTATTATTTCTGCCTATGATAGCAGCTTTGCTTCCGTGCATTCCCTTCTCTATGAATCTACGTATGGTGTAATGAGAATGTTGCAACAATTGTTGCTGTGCAGCTCCCAGTTGTCAGCTCCCAGACAACCTACATTCTGCCTCCAGAAGTTCTCTCCAGCATTCCTTAGTTTTTGTTTTATGTAAGGACTGCAATTTGCTGCCTCTAGTCTATCTTTGGAGTCTCTGCACACTTCTTGTGAGCTCTGCAAGATGAATATTCTTTTCAGAGCCAGCAGTGCAGGTCTCTGTCCATGTCATGGTAGCTGGGACATGGGGTGTTGTCACTTTATACCTTCCACCTGGCCTGTCTTGAGAACGTGAAAGAATGGAGTTGGCTGGGGATAGCAGTTCATCTCTACAACTTGTCCTTTTTGCCACTGTAGCCTGCAGACTGACACATAAGGCAGTATATCTCAGTTCTGGGGTTTTGTTTTTGTATTTTTGTGGGTTTGAGGTTTTTTTTACCCCCACAATACCAATATTTTGAAATAGGATTTTCATAGAGCAGTCCTCTTCCTAATTTATTACTGTAATTTTTCACAGTAATTTTTCATTTATTTTTTCTTCTCATAGTACTTTTTCTGTGTGGATGTACTAAGAAACTTTTATGTGATATATATTTGGTATTTTTTATGGAACAGTAAAGTTCAGGGCTTGCCAGGCTTGACTGATGTAAAACTGGAATTCACCAGATGAAGCTGTTCTAGGATTTGGACACGTGTTCGCTGGTACACTCAGCATTCGTTTTGTATTTGCCTAAGATTAATGAGAAAAATACTTTCTATTATAAGTGTGGGATGGAAAAGCCTAAGAATAACCAAACAATGTGTAATGCCCATACTCTTCATCTACAAGCATTTGCCAAACCTTACTCTGCAAATTATATTGTTAAAATACATTCAGAAATAGCTGTTTGCTGATGTGATTATAAATAAAACAGGATGCTACATGTCATAAGAAAGACCTGACAAAGATGAAAGCTGTCATCTGAAGCAGATATTTGCAAATTTAGATGCATTAAATGAAACAAACTTATACACTCGCTTCTGAATTAAATAAACTTTTCATAAGGCAGTTTTTAATCTGAATCTAATGATGAAAACATACAGTTTTAATTGTTCATTTGTGGATGGTGCTTAAATGTGAGAGTACATTTCCTAGGTTGTCAGCATCATTGCACAGCATTTTAAATGGAGATTACATCATTCAGTAGCTGACTACTGATTTCATTGCTGTTGCAGGTTGGAGTGTACTGATCTTTTCTCAGTTTGGTGCAATATTATGTACAGATGTATTCCATTTGAAGGAGAACAGGTTTGTTTGGTAAATAAATTTGCAGCTGGAAAACACTTCCAGAAACTTCTAAGTGTGAAAGAAATCCTTATTTTTTACCTTTAAGAATATATCTGTTTGTTTCCTCTACTTTGCTGTGATCTAAATAATTTAAGACAGATATGGTGTTTATTAAATTAAGAACTTCAAAGGACTTTTGAGATTTCAACAGAATATAATGTTCCACATAGAGTTACACTTACATTTTTCCCCAGTCTCTCTTGAAAGTTAATTTTGCTTATTGTTTCACAAATTTTTGTGTCATGGCAGTTGTGCTGTTTCTTTAGTTTATTTCAATGGGTACAGCATTTGCAGACAGACAAATATAAGGGATCTGTCAGGATGTAAATGCTCAAGCGCTGGAAATTGAAACACTTCATTACTCATAACTCCTTCAATGCAGTGATTTCCTAGAGGAACATAAGAGAGTACTGTAAGGAAGGCACAGGTTCTCAAGAGGACTAGAGGTTGTTCTTCCGTCTGTACAGGATCTAGGCATTAAACACCTGTCTCCCGATCTGCAGTTTATGAATTTAATTAATCTTTCTGAGATACCAAACTTCATGCAGTTAATGGAATGAAGGCAGCTAAGCTGCAGATTCACAGTCACCTCCACTGAGGCTCCGAGGCTTGAGACAGACAACAGCATTTAATGGATTGATGTACTTTAATATTTGCAGGTGTAGACACCAGCCACTCAACGGGGTCAGATGCCAATGGTATGGCTGTGTCACTTTAATCCTTCCAGGAGATAATTCCTGGCTCCAATAAACAGCTGGAGCTGGGGACACACTGGCTTGACAATATAAATGGAAAATATTCACTGCCTCTTTTTTTGAATTGGTTGATATCTTTAATACATATTTTGCAAACACGTTCATCCTTCTGAAAGATTGTAGATGTGGTGTTAACAGGATAATAGCAATGGAATAAATACTGGATAAACTAGATAGTTATTAGATATACCTGAGGCGTTTCTTAATCTTGCGTTAGAGGAGAATTCAATATCACTTCCTTTAAATACTTTTAAGTGAGAATCAGATCTTAGCCTGGAGTGTGGGGATAAGAAAAAAGGTGTAAGTGAAAAAAATTGGCAGATCATTTAATATTTTATCAAGTATGAGTGTGCTAGCCACAGTTGTGTTCACAGTTGCTGTACTGCATTGCCAAGACTTCCTTCCTGGGTATTGTTGGATATTGCAGCCTGAGCTGTTGAAAGCCACTCGGGCCCTCCAGCTCATGCTGCCAGTTCATGTGTCACATACAGTGTGTCTTGTTCTTTCAAGGTGTTGCCCTGAAAGTATTTTTTTCAGTCTTATATTAACTAAGTCTGAAGCATAGTTAGTTACGTCACTTGCAGTGAGATGCCATTGGCAAGGCAGTCTCAGGTTTTTAGATTCTTTTGACATTCAAATGTTACAAAACTCTGTAATTTCTAGTTTTGTGATAAGACTGAATAGGTATTCTAAGTAGCAGTTAGTGAGTATTATGGAGTATCAACCTGGCAAATTATAAACATCGACAAATACTGATAATGGGAAAAAAACACATTCCTTCTATGTATATTTAACACAGTGATTGATTCTTCACAGTGAGAAAATCTGTTAGGTTTGTATCAAATTACGGAGTGATTACGCTCTGTGTTGTACAGTGTTAAATGAAATCTAAATTCAGAGATCTGCTGCACTGGTGACTACTATTGCAATTAGCCCTGTGTACTGTGGAGGAGGAGGCTCTGCAGCCCCTCTGGCTTGCATGCTATAGAGTAAGCCAAGGTAGTTTCCTTTATGTGCCCGGTATGTTTGTGATGTAAACCAGTGGAAAGCAATCTCTGCCACATATTGAGTTAATGCTGGTTATATTTCTTCTAAAAGCTCATTACCATGAAAAATAAAAAGAAAGAAAAAGTGTGTATTCAGTTAGTGTGCACTCTGCTCTTGGATTGGAGTGCTGCAGTATGCGGATTTTAAGAATAAGTTCATAAGCAGTGACAATATATTCAACAGTATTTATATGTTGTCCAATTTTGTGTTCTGTCCCACCAGATTTGATTGAAGGGACAAGTAGAGGACAATATCTGTTGTCTTAAATTTGTACAATTTTTACTTGAAATGTAGTTGAAATTCAAGTATGAATTGAACAGATGTCCTAACTGAACACCTTGGGAACATAATTCAGCACCAGTTCAAGGCTTTGAATTAACATGGTATTACTTAACTGTTTTCATCTTCTCAATGTTGTTTTGGAATGCTTTACTCATCTTAAAATATTTCATTGTATTATCACCTCAAATCAGCTAAGTCCTTATTAAAAATCTTGAAACATACTTAGTTTTCTTCTCTTAAGTGTAGAAAAAGTAGAAAGTAATGAGCTATAAGGAAGAAAGATTGTATTTTCTTATGTTTGTCCTTAGTGATAAAGAACAACAACAACAACAAAATAAATAGAAAATGTAGGAGGGGGAGAGGGAAGAATCAGATTTTTGTAAAATGTTTTTCAGTGTTTTTGCAGGCTGGTTTAATTTCCATAGAGCTATGTGTTTGCATATATCAATCAATTTAAAGTAATGTTTTGCTTTGATTATGAACGTGACTTGAGAATAAAATTAATGTTTGTGTAGTGCTCAGTATATTTAAACTGATACATAAATGCGACTGTAAGTATAATTAATAACAAAAGGCAAAATCAAGTTGACTAACAGTTTTTAATCAGACTAACATAAACTATTTGTAATTTAGTACAATACTGTCTACAAAATTAGATGCTATACACATGTGTTAAATCAGCTCATTAACATACCATGGGTACAAATTAACAGTTGTTATAATTTCCTTGACTGAAAAGAAATTTTGAGTTTTATGCTGCATTTTTACTAGTCCACTGTCGCTAACATACATGGGAAAGATACATTAGTTTTATGGTTGGCTATTCAACCCTGACTTACCCTGGTTCTTGTTAACTTAGAACTTGAGTTTGAAAATACAGCATCTGGCAAAAAGAAATCTTTCACATAATATGAAATCATTCAGCTCAGTAAGAGCAAGATGATGTGCTTAGAAATCCCACTGTATTGCAACTCTTTTAGATCTTCCTTTTATATTGCTAACTCTTTGACTTAGAAAAAAGTTGGTAGGTTGCTGCCAGTTAGCAAAGAGCAGATGGTGTTTATTACTGTGACCAGTAAATTGTCTATCTGTGGGAGTAATAAGCCCAATTAGCCAAATGTTGATTGTGCTTTTAAATGTTGTAGTCTTAGTACCTATTTCCATACCTGTGCATATGCTCAATACAAACTTATTTAATTGTGCAATTTGAAAGAAAGTTTAGTGGTGCACTTGTGCAGCCTGAATTGTTGGCATTTGTAGAAATATCATCTTAGATAATGTCCTTCAAATCAGCCAGTCTTAGGTATATAATTCCAAGAATTCCTTATTCCTTATCTTGTGTTTTGGTGGTGGTGGTTTTTGTTTGTTGGTTGGTTTGGGGTTTTTTTGTTTGGTTGGTTCGGTTTGTTTTGCGTGGCTTTGTTTTGTTTTAATTTAGTTACTTATTTCTAAATAGCAAAAAATTGACTACTTCAGGTTTGGCTAGGATGTATGTTAAAGGATAGGTGATGTTTTGTCCAAAAGAGGCCTCTGGCCCTTGATTCAATAGAACATGACTTAAATAAAAAGTCAAAATCATTGTTAGTTTGGCTTATGCTGCAGTTTTTAAAAATATGTCTCTTGTTGAACAGCCTGCCATTAAAGAGGAGTCAGCCCTCAAAGAGCATCCCACCTCTTTAGAGACATGGGTTGGGATCAGTCATGACCTCTAACTGATGACTGGTTTGCTAACAGCTCTAACCTCACCAACCAGGGGAAAAAACCTGAGGGGCATTCCTGCCTGCCCTCAGCCTCCCCCACTGCCCCAGCTGGGCTGCCCAAACAGGGATAAGCTTAGGAATAAACTGTTTATTTCAAGTTGCAGAGTAATTATAAGAAAGGGAAAATCCACAGATAAAATGTGACATTAGGATCCTCTTTCCTATATCTGAGTTGAAAAAGCAGGCTCTGCTGTGGTCCTGCTGTCAGCAGAACTTAGTCCTGCTGCGCTGACTTTTGAGTAATACCTACTTTCATAATCAAGCCTGGATTTTAATGGCAATACTTTCTGCAATCATTCCTTGACCATCCAAATAAGCAATAGTAGCCACATACATTCAACAAGACCTGTTTCATTTTTTTTTTTTAACACACTTGACAACTGTTCAGGGTCAAGATCATGTCTTCCTGCAAGTCTGTGCAGTGCCTGGTGTGATGAGGCTCTCTGGATATCTCTGCAGTTAAAATAATAAACCCCTTAAAATAGTTAATTGCAGATTTAATATAGATTCACAACTTTAATTGATTCCTTGGCTTTTCCTCAGTTACCTGATGTCAGAGTTAAAAGCAGGATCACACAAAATAAAATATATGGGTGTCTGGCAGATTAGCAGATTATAATAAATTGCACTGCTAATGCATATATTAGAGAAATAGCTATTCAGTTTTCCTGAATTAAGAAACTTTAACAAAAGAAAGATACATCAGACAGCAAACATTATTTTTTTTAAAATCTGAATATTTATTTTAACTTTAAAGCTCATTTAAATTTCTTTATTTAAGTGCCACAACTTCTTTACCAAATTCTGAAAGAAAACTGCTAAAAATTAAAAAATGAGGGGATATTTTTGCTATCTCAGTGTGGATTTGTATCTGGAAGATGTCGGTCTGGAGTTGCTAACCATCTGTTTCATGGAGTTATGCCAAAAATATATTTTCACTGTAGATTTAGATGCTTGCTATGAACTAGTAAATAACCAAACAAAGACTGCAGCATCTTCTACAAGCACACCATAAATAAGAACTCCTAGCTCTTTTCAAGATTAAAAAATGCATAATAAAAAAAGTATTTATTTCTTGGTAAGTCTTGTAGTCACAGTAATTTTAATGATTCTAACTTTGTGACTCAGATTTAATTTATTCTTGAGGTAATGCTGTTGATTTAAGCCAGAAATTAATTTGGCCCAGAGTTTTCAAGAAGCTGTATTTTCCCTTTGAGCATTTAATTTTGAGTCCAGTTTTTTTCACAGGGTCTGGCATCAGTTAATTGTTCAAAGCATAATGAGGTGATGAGACCCAGTAAGCTCTGTAGGAAAAGGCAGCCTTCTCCTTTGGTCCTGGGACCGCTGCAGTGAGTGTCAGTGGTGCAGTACTTTAAGAAAGCATTAGTGCATGTTCTTTGGAGTAGATCTCCAAGAGCCCCTCTGAAGGACTACATTCATTTTGTGCTTCTGCCATTTGCTGTCTCCTGACCATGCTGTATGGGTTTTCATGGTAAGGTTTGCGGGGGGAGGGCCTACAAGGGGTGGCTTCTGTGAGAAGCTACTAGAAGTTTCGTTCATGTCCCATAAAGCCAGCAGCAGCTGGCTACAAGACAGACTCACTGCTGGCCAAGGCTGAGCCAAACAGTGAAGGTGGTAGTGCCTCTGTAATAACATATATAAGAGAGAAAAAAGAGCCTGCACAGTTTCATCCAGAAAGAGGAGTGTGGATATGTGAAACCATCCTGTGGACACCAAGGTCAGTGAAGAAGGAGGGGAAGAGGTGGAAGACACCAAAATGGAGCAGGTGGATACACCCAAAGTCGTCTGTGACCCCATGGGAAGCCTGTACTGGAGCAGACTCCTGGCGGGACCTGCTCAAGCAGGTTTTCTGGCAGGACTTGTGACCCCATGGGGGACCCACTCTGGAGCAGTCTGTCCCTGAAGAAGTGCACCCTTTGGAAATGACCCATGCTAGACCAGCTTGTGAATAACTGTAGCCTGTTAGAAGGAGGCATAATGGAGAACATTGTGGAGACTGTCTCCTGTGGGAGGGTCCCCACTCTGTAGTAGGGAAAGAGTGTGATGGAGATCAAACAGCAGAGACAATGTGTGATGAACTGGCAGCAACCCCCATCCCTCTGTACCATTTGAATGGGATAGGGTAGAGAATTTGGGAGTGAAGTTATGCCCAGGAAGAAGGGAGGGGTGTGGGGAAGATGTTTTTAAGATTTAGTTTTTATTTTCTCATTATCCTACTCTGATTTTGTTGGGTAATAAACTAATTTCCCCAAGTGAAGTCTGTTTTTTCTGTGATGGTATTTGCTGAGTGATCTCTCCCTGTCCTTATCTCAACCCATCAGCCTTTTGTTATATTTTCTGTCCCCTGTCCATCTGTGGACAGTAGTGATAAAGCAGCTTAGGTGGGCACCTGGCATCTAGTCAGGCTCAACCCACCACACATGCCTTGCTAGAGTAGAGGCCTGCAGAGTTCACTCTTATCAAATGGATTTCTTGCAAGCTTTTCTCCAGTGACAGCAAACTGTAATAAAAATGAATGCATCATTTTCTGGAAATGCTAAGTACATTTTAGAAAAGACAAAAAGTGCTATGACATTGAAGAGGTATTGGAATAAGGAACTACATACAGAGGAAGGTAAACTTGAATTCTTGACCTATGGAGTAGAAATGGAACAGAATGGAATGAGAATAGAATAGAATAGGAGTAGAATAGATAGAATATGAATAGAAGAATAGAATATCATATCATTTCAGTTGGAAGGGACCTACAGCAATCCAACTGCCAACTGCCAGTCTAACTGCATGACCACTTCAGGGCTGACCAAAAGTTAAAGCATAATATTAAGGTCACTGTCACGCTTATAAAGTGCTGAGAAAAAGAAAATTTGCCTTCATAATTAACCGGTACTACCTTAACATGAGGGAAAGTCCCTTGTGTATATGAAAAGATAAGATAATCTTAAATAAAAACTATTCTAAAAATTAATGAACTATCAGAAGTCATAGAATAGGACCAGAGAAAACTAATTTATTCAGTAAGGTTTTAGTCAGGAGTGAATAATAAGTTTGTCTTCTCCACTATAGCACAGGACTGAATTTGGAAGGACTTTTTTTCCCTCCATGAATGATGAAAGGTTTTTGTAGCTCTGAAGTAGCTCTGATAATGAAAAGACGCTTTGTCACCCCACAAAGGAGCTGATAGCAATGGTGAAGAGAACATACTAAGAAATAACAAACCTATTTCATGTTGCCGAGCTCGTGCTATTTCTGTTTTGCTGTTTCTAGAAGAAATTAATCTATTCTCCCAGCTTTGTGCTGCTTTATCTTAGAGCTGGAAACATTAGTCTTTTTCATTTCTTTTTTATCTACATTTTGTTACTGTTCTGAACACTGATCTGTGTATAAAACAGAATCACAAACACTTTTTCTGAATGGCAAGCATATTTCTTGCTTCTGCTTTTAAAATGCAATTAAAATAGTGTTTATAAAACAAGAAATGTTACAGCTCTAGTAAAGATGTATTCAGGCTATACTGAACAGAGAAACAAATAGTCTTCTAAATGTAAAGATGCTTTTTCTATCAATCATTGCATTTAGTTTGAGGCTTCAATGTTAATGCTGTAAACTGTATGTTAGATTTGTTATACCTATGGTATGCTAGCCTGAAGTAGTCAAAATTCTTAGCAGTGTTAAATAGTTTTTAATCTTAGAAGAAATGTAGGTTAAAGCTTTATGTTGCAACATAAGAGAAAATTCTATGATTCTTTTTAATTGCTTGCCAGCATTCTTGCCCACATGTGCAGAAGGAAGGTGGGGAGAAACATAGGTGTAGTTTTAAATAGGATAGGTTTTATGGGCAGCCGTTACTGCTGCTATATGGTGGAGTAACTTCTGTACTTCTGATGGTGACGTGGCCAGGCAGGCAGACTGTGAGTGTTCTCAGCCTGAGACTGCTGCTGGCTTTGGGGAGACCCCTGCCAGACACCCCCTCATCACCACACTTGCCAGACCTTGCCGCCTGTGTCCCAGCTCACAGTGTACTTTGGCATGCAGAGCAGCAGTGCCAGCCCACCAGTGTGATGAGTCTCTCAAGAGAACTCACCATTGTAGGGCTGTCTACTTATTCAAAAGCCAGTTTATCACACGCTGGGAATAAAGTGAGTCCCATGTATACAACTGAGGTAAGGATCAATGATTACAATTCTCAGCATTAAAAAATGAGGTAGCGATGAAAGTCAGCAGGTTCTATCTGCCTTGTTCCATCATCCCCTTTTGCAGCTGTCAGGATGTGCTCCTCCACAGTGAGAGGACTCTCATATCAGGAATCAAGGACATTTAAAGGTGCAAGTATTAGCTACAGATTCTCTACAGCACAAGTTCACTATCTTTCTTCTCCCCAACTTTTGTGCAACACAGACACCGTATCGGACCTGTGTCTATTTACCTCTGATGCCTGCTTCAAAATTCAAACTCCCCTTTTGTTCATCTGGACAATTTTTTTTAACATGCCATATACCGAAGAAACTTTCCCCTGAGTTTGCAACACTATATAAGTACTATATAAATACCAACTTACAAATGTGTTTAATTTCAATGGTGTGATAATTCTGCTGATATTATGACTTCTGAAAACAATAGCTGAAATGTCTGTATTAAAGAAGGTAGGTTTAAACATAGCAATGAGAATAAATATACATGGCAATCTTCTTGAGCTGCTGCAGTACACTTCAGACTACATCAACATTGTAAGCTGGAGGATATATTTTAAGAACTACTTATTGTACCTGTGCTGTATTTTGTTTACAGCACAGGTTATAATTAATCTCTGCCATTTCATAAAAGCCATTTATGATATATTGACATAATGTGTCCTGTGTTCCAGCTTGACAACACTTGCTTAGGTTTAGGGATTCACTTCTTAGTGTCTTAGCCTGAAGCAAGTGAGGTATATTGATATGCCGCGGGTTTTACTGCAACAGCTTTTGGAGATGAGCAAGTGAAGTGTGTGATTATGTATGTATTCATGCATGGAGCACAACCCTAAGCTTTTCACTAACATAGGCATATTTTCATAAGAAATTTCATGTAATTAGTTCTTAGACTTCTCCATTTTTTTGTATACTTCTAGGGTATCTAATCTCTGGTTTTAAGTATTCAGTCCTAGCATGTAGACTTGAGCAGAATGTCTCACACTCTCAGTAAGTACTGTCTGTGAATAAGCATAAAGCTTTGCAGATGGATGTGAGTTTGGGGAAAGAGAATAATTTATGTGTGTCCACATGTGCAGTATAATTTTTGGTTATTTACATATGAATATAAAGTAAAGTTCTGTGAACAAAAGCTCTGATGGAGACTAAGGAGCCAAAGTGTTGGCTTTGGTCACCTTCCAGTCTGATTGATTGCTTGTGAGGGGTGGAACATGTAAGTAATCAAGATGCAGATAAATCTGGTGAAATGAAACTGTGTATTGGTTGGGAAAGACACTGGGGAGACAGGCTGTGGATACTCAAAAGATTTGTTGATCTATATTCTCTGTCAGGTTTTATTCTGGACAGGAGAAAGTCTATTGCCCAGCTCTTGATGCACAAAGCACCATGGTCATTTGATTATAAGTAAAGCATTCCCTGCTATCACATCATCATTTTTCCCTGAAGACATGTATCTGTTTCCCTGAGGCAAATGATAAAAAAATCTAAGAAAAAAATGTGCAAAATCTTTGCCATTAACCATGAAGGTTTTCTACAAGCACACAGAAAGCCTAGCTCACATTCATAAATCTGATTGAAAAGTTAAGCCACCTATAAAAACTTCCAGTAACACAATAACCGTATTTTTCAAGTGGAAGTCTGCTTTATCCCCAGCAATGAAAGCTTTCTATTAATGCTTTTTTTAATTTCTCACCTATCCTCCTCTAATATGACCAGATATTTTTTTCTTAATCTTTTTTTTTTCTTTAATCTTTTCTTAATATTAAAGAGACACTGAAAGAATGCAACAATAGATGGTTCTTCTCTGTCTGGTGATGTGTAAATTGCTCAGAAGGTTTGGTATTGTAACTTGTGCATAGCCATTCTGCACATAAGGGGGTCCCTAAAGAGAACAAAAAGGTCCACTTTTTATTTGCTGGTCTATTTCTAGTAAGCCTTCACATATATAAGATGTGTAAGTTTTGAAACCTTGTTTCTATCACTAGATTAAGTCCAAAGTCTAGGATTAAAGTAAAAACTCAGTCCTTGCCATTCCTTCCTCACTGTTTTCTTTATTTTCACATGAAATTTAATCAGTTTGAAGCCAACAAATTCTTCTAAGTCAACTTGTTCTTGTAAGAAGCATAGCTACAGTTTCAAGGCATAGGATTATTGATACATGATAGAGTATCATCTTTAAATCCTACCCTAAAATGGTACTACAAAATGGGGTAAAAAGTTGATAACTTTAATTAAGTCAACAAAAAGTGATGGAGAAAATACAAACACACAAGCTTGAAAAATGTCTTCAAAAAAGCTTCAAAGCTTGCTGGGTTATTCTGCAACATTATCACTTTCTACTTCGCCCTGGACATGTTATCTTGCTGAAATCAGTTATGTTGGTTTAGGTGGCATTAGATTTCACCTTACATATTGAGATTCAAGAGGATACATATTGTTTTCTGTGATGTTCAACCAATCTTTGAAGGAAGTTACAAGTGATTTGTAATTGCAACACTGGACTGAAAGCTAGCTTGGGTTCTGGGGTATTTGGCTTGATTCTGAGTTTGGGTGTTATTAACATGACTGATGCATTTGTGTTGTTATATTGTAGCTGGCTAGAGTGGCAACAAGGATATTTCCCCTTTTTTTGACATTTTTAAAATAGAAGGTAGTGGAAAACAAGATATAACACCTTTTTAGACATTCAAGTGTATCTGTGATGGTAGCATATTCTTGATTGTTGTTTCTTATTGTCATAATCTTTATCTCCAAAATAAAATCAAGGAAACATTGATTACACACTTTTTACCTTGGCTAAGCTTATTCTTTGTTAAAAGCCAGGCCAGCTGTCTGTTCAGACAACAACAAAATTAGAAATACCCTGAGCAAGTGGTGATGGTTCCCAGCCAACTTCCAAAGACAGCATTCCATGGAGATTTTAAAAGATTTTAGAAAGCATAAAAAATAATAATTGAAGTTACTGTTGATTACAGTGTAAACAAATTACTATTACTTAATAGACTCTCCTCTTGATACTACTTTGTGTTGACATAACTCTAACATCTCATTTATTTATGTCCTCTGTTTTTCATGTAGACATCTGTCCTCTTCATACAGAAAAAACAATGGTGTATGTGTCACTTGAACTATGCAGTGTTTAAGAATATTCACAGCATGTCGGACAAAGCCCAGTGTTCTTCAAAATTCTGTCAGAAAATTGCCTTGAATATCTGCAGTGATCTACAGTCTGTGATTTGTTCTGTTGCTGACAAGATTATTTGAAGCTGATATACAAAACAGCATTCACTTAAAAATCAATCTGTAAAACATCAATTCCTAAAAATGCATCTAAAGCTCTAACTTGGCAGAATACATTACTTTGGCAATAAAGGTAGCTAACTCAGGAAAGAACTTATGCATTCTCTGGGTTTCACCTATACCATCTGATAAGCAAAGATCTTGTTTAGCAGTTAGCTAAACCTAGGCAGCCACTGGCCGTTTTCATCCTAGAAATAAGCCTCCTGGGGTTCTAATAAAACATTAATGTTTCTACTGACTTTTATGCTAGATGAGAGGATGCCTTGCTTCTCTAGACCTGTATCCCAATGAACTAGGCTCAGAAATAAGTAGGAGTATTTATTTTTAAAGGAAATTAAACTTTTCTTTTTTTTTTAAGCAGCTTCTTTATAAAGATTGACTACAGTTTTGCAAAAGTACTTCATGGTCTAAAATATTTCTGTGGTTTTCTTTCTAGTTCAATTTTGTTGGGAAATTGCTTGGACCAAGAGGAAACTCCCTGAAGAGGTTACAAGAAGAAACAGGTGCAAAGATGTCCATCCTGGGGAAAGGATCCATGAGGGATAAAGCTAAGGTATTGTGTCTGGATTAGGTTGCAATTACTGTTGGAATGTATGTGCTTTAGCTGTTAGACTTAGAATGCCTGCCTACGTATTAATGACACAATTAATAGTATCATAACAGATTCTGACTCCAAGGCTAGTTTGGTATTTTTAAGTTACATGGATTGCTTAAATACATTTTTTCTCTTGCTATGCAAATCTTGCTTCCCGTAAAATTGTAGACCTCCACAGTTACTATATTACCGCTTATTTAAATAATTCACCTAAAAGGGACCAGCTAAAAGTTCATTTGTTCTAAGCGAAGTTTGCTTCTCTTGAGAAAGTATAGCTTGTATAGATTACTGCTGCAATGTTGGTGTACATAAATAGGTTTTCTCTTTTGTAGATTGTTTCTTTACAGATGGAACTTTCTTAAAAGATTAGATATTTATTCAGGACATAGCTATTAAAAAAAATAACAGTTTTGCTTAAATGTGTAAAATTGCACTATAGATAAAGGAAAAAAAAAAACAACGATATTTGGAATCACTACCTGGTCAATGCACACAAAGTTAATTGTTTGTAAGATAAGGCAGCTTCATAGATACCTGAGCCAAGGAACAAGTACTGATTGCATTGTGGCATCTTAGACTGTAGAAGAGCAGCATTATGGTTACCACAGAAGTAATGACTGCTAATTTCACTGAACTTTGTATTGTCTTTAGTAACGTCCTGCATTATTCTGCTTTGATTTCCATTACCTCTATCATTCCAGCCTTCTACCCAATACTTCCCTGACCACTAGACCATGTCCTGAAGCATCACATTCATCCAATTTTTGAACACCTCCAGGGAAGGTGATTCCACCACTTCCCTGGGCATGCTGTTCCAATGCTTAACTACTCTTTCAGTAAAGAAATTCTTCCTGAAATTCCCCTGGCTAGACTTGTGGTCATTTCCTCTTGTCCTATCATTAGTTACTTGGGAGAAGAGGCCAACACCAGCCTCACTACGACCTCCTTTCAGGTAGCTGTAGAGAGCAATAAGGTTACCTCTCAGCCTCCTTTTCTTCAGGCTGAACAATCCCAGCTCCCTCAGCCTCTCCTCATAAGACATGTTCTCCAATCACCTCACCAGCTTTGTTGGTCTCCTCTGTACCCGCTCCAGCACCTCAATGTCTTTCTTGTACTGAGGTGCCCAAAAGTGGACACAGTACTCGAGGTGTGGTCTCACCAGTGCTGAGTACAGTGGCACAATCCCTTTCTTCCTTCTGCTGGCCACGCCATTTCTGATACAAGCCAGGATGCTGTTGGACCTCCTGGCCACCTGGGCATACTGCTGGCTCATGTTCAGCTGGCTGTCAACCAACACTCCCAGATCCTTTTCTGACAGGCAGCTTTTCCAGCCACACTATCTGGTCTTGGTAACGCGTATCAGCAGTCACATGTGCATTGTGAGATCTCCAATTTCAATATTGATAAAAACCTCAGAAAATAGACAAATTAGTCATATAATGTATTTTTTTTTTCAGAGATTTCTTTATTTCTTTTTTTTTCTATTTAATGTTATATTTTATGATAATAAATATTGAACACACTGCAGATTTTGTTTCTAGGTATTGACAAGTAAAGTATTTTATGACCTTTGGCTTGCTTCTGGAATGATAAAAAATGACTCCCTAGATGAATGAATGCATGTGCTGCTAAGTAGCAGTAATTTGCATCAGTACTGCATCTGCCAGCTCCATTCTCAGCCACCCACTCAGATTTTCATTACCAAGAGCATCAATTGCCCAGAAATGGGAGTGTGAAGGGCTTTTTATCAGCAAAAGATGTTTAAACACACATAAATAGATAGACTAAGTCCTGTGATTTTGAGATCATATAATTCAAATTTCATCTGATCATAACAAACAGTGCCAGCATGCCAGTTATTACATTAATTCATTCATATGTCAGCAAAAACAAAATTCAGGGTTTTTTTTTTTCCTCTTCATAGAATATTTAATCCTTAAACTTAATCTGAAGTTAAATATGAAACTTCATGGAAAATCATTCGTATGAGGATGGTGTAAAAAATGAAGATCTAGAGTAAAATACCATTAAATAAAGTAGTGATAAAAGCAACTTCTGTAGAAAAGGCCTCATAAGTGATTGTTATCTTAATCCAATTTAGACATTACTGACTCAAAAGAAAATAAAATTTATGTGCGTATTCCTAATGCCTATCTGATCTGTGTATATTACTGTTACCAGTTCCAAGTAAATAAGGTGAGAATGATTTTGGTATGGGTAATAGTTACATTTAGCATTTCCGAGAGAATATTCTAGGTTGAGATACTTGTGAAAGTTAAAGAAAATATATTTGAATGTAAGCATAAATAATGGTGTGAATTGCTACAGTCACTAAGGAAAATACAAACTCTGGTTAAAGTTTTTTTTGCCCTGAAACAAACCCAGTCTCATTTACACAGTACTTTTTTACTGATTTAAATACAACATTACTGAAGACTGGAGACTTGTGTGATTATTTTGTACTATACAAGAGATCAGTTTATATATATTGGCAGATGAGTCTTTCTTATGGAGGAATTTTCAAGAAAACTCTATGTAAATTCTCTCTGTAAACTAGAATTTCTTTAAAGCTGTCTGTATTATGCCATGAACCGTAATAGTCCCCAGGCAGACTGCAGGCATGTGAGCTTTTCCCCTCCAGTCTGTTGCAGCTGGATGCTGAGCTGTGTCAGAGCAGCAGAAACAGAATTTCTGTTAGAAAATACTGAATACATTTATACCCTAAATCCTTAGGTACTTCGTGTTTGAAAAGAACTGCTCCACTGATTTGGGTTTTTTTAGTGCCAAATGACAGTAGAGAAATTCTTGCCTCTACTCTGAACCACTCTGGCCACACTCTGTAATTTTGAGTGTATGGAGGGGCAGTTTCTAGTTCTGGGAAGCACGCTCTGTCAAGGGAAGTATATCTGGTTTTCTAAGATTTCTTATCTTTACAAAATAAATCTGGTGAAATTCAGAGACTAAAGAATATGGGCTGTTCCTTTACAGAGCCTCAGGGGACACCTGTTAAGAATGACTTGAGATTTGAGAGTATCAGCTCTACCATATGAAAAGGCAATACAACTTACTTAATATTATGAACAACTCCAGTTATGTACCACAGAAGTGTCACAGAGAGTTGTGTTAGGAATTGTTGAAGAGATGCCTAGGTTTAACTGTAGCAGTTTTACAGAATGTTATTTAGGATATAAGGAAAACTTACGATTCTTTCAGAGCAGAATGGCTAATGCAAGTACTTAAATCAACGTGCTGAACCTAATGCTACTGGCTCAACAGACGTTTCTTTTTCTGCAATTGGAGAATGATCCTACAGTGTTCTGACAGGAAAAACAAGCACCATTATGAAACATGGACAGTCCACTAGAAACAAAAGAAAATTATGCTGGCTTTTAGATACTTCTCCATCTTGATTTGTAATGTAAAACTGGCTAAAATTTTAAATATTTATTAACTCACATTTATTCTTAAATCATAGAGAAGGTATTGTTTAATACGTTGAGTATAGTAGTGAGCACTGAGAATTGTACCCTTCACAAAGGCACAGCCAGTTTCCAGTGAGTTTCCAGAACAGGTTATGCTCTCACTATCTTGCTGGCTTACATGCTGTCACTAAAGGTTGTCACTTCTTTAGTAATATAGTATTGTAAAGATGCAAATACATTCTTCAGAATAGGTGTAACGAGATTAAACACGGTCATGTTGACTTGCTTGGCTTTTGATTCTTTTCCATTTCTTTTTCTTCTTTTTCTAAACAGCATGAGAGGCGGTTGTAAAGGTAAAAATCAAACTGAAATGAAAGGAGAAATCTCATTACAAGTGAAATGAATTTATTTCTTTCATATACAGATGCAGATTTTCTCCTTTTCAACCATGTGATAAGTGCTTTTCACCGTGCCATTAAAAAAAATTATGTATGCAGTGAGCTGGAATAGCTTGTTTTACATAAACTATAGTAGTAAGAGTGGGGATTCTCTTTAAAAGAAGCAGAAAAATATGTAGCAATATTTCTTAAGCACTTTGATTTCTTGAGTAGTTACCTGCCAGTCACTACCAGTTTTGTAGGAAGGAACACAGTCTTGGGGCTTGCACCATTTATCTGTACTTCTTGGTTTTAGATTATTTATATGAATGGTATTTTTTCATTCAGATAAATTATACACCAACATGCAGTGAACATGGACTAGATACTATAGGTAACTTGGTCTCTGTATTTTGTGGAACTTCAGAGCATCGTATGTGAGAAAGCAAAATGGCAATGATTTCATGCAGATGGCAGTGAAAGGAAAATTTTTGTAGGCAACCAAGAACATTTTAGACCAGAGATAAAGTAACCAAACTGGTGTACACATGTGTAACTATGGTGTGAACATTTAAAGGTGGTAAAAATTTTCCAGTGAATACAAAATTATGTGGAGGCTCAAAAATTCTGAAACAAAGAAGGGTTGTAAGACAGGTTCTGAAAATGTTCAAGCATTGTCAGTGACAATTTTTCAGGGTAAAATCTTTGTGCTTTATTGTTTTTAAAGAACTTTTTTATTTAAAAATTAAATAAGTGAATATGTTTGAAAGAGCTGAGTAACAAAAGAACAATAAAATGTTTTTGCTTTAATAACATTTCAAGTGTTACCTAAAGGAACATTTTTTATTACTTTTCATTTTGTTAAAGAAATGAAAAATGGATTTGTAACCTGATTATTTTTCCTGAAGATTCATTATTTATCACCTGCAAGACACTCCTTGCAAGACAGATTAACTATTTCAACTGAAGAGCCTTACATTTCAGAAGTATAATTTCAGAAGGATCATTCTCCTATTGCAGAGGCTTACTTTTCATAAGTCACAGACATGACAAACATCTTTTTGAATCACTTTTTACTTACAGAAAGCAGGATTTGGAAAGTAATGCATAGCCTGATAATAAGACTGTATACTAGATGAAGAAAGTTAAAGCATTGATTGCTACAGTAGCACATTCGCTGTCAGCCACATATGAAGAAAAATGTAAGTCGTAGTACTTGAGTTAAATCTCCTGAATACTGATATATAGTTGCCACCCCAATTTAAATTCTTACTTTTTACCTGGAGAAATCCTGTCAACACCAATTACCATTTTGCACCTATCTTGTTTATTTGCACACATCTTGTTTATTACCCATTTCTTTCATTGTTTAAACTTCCACTTACATCTTTTGTCCTGGCTATTTGAAAGATGCTATTGTTAAAGATTCCTGTTTCTTTCCTATAAGACATCGGAAATTAGTAAACTTGCACTGCAGCTTTGAAAAATCATGTAAACTATTTGTCTATGATTCAGTGTTTTGTCAGCTACTGAGTGATCTTTTAACTGCTTTCTTCTTCAAGTTTCAGCTATTGTTTAAACTAAATATTAAAGAAATAAGATTTCATCACAGAAGAATCAATTGCAGTAGAACAATCTGCCATTCATTAATCTCTGGTTTGAGTATTTCCTAAGAAGCTCCACTGCCACTGCACAATGGCTTGTCCCCATTAAACAGGATGCCTTGCATTAGCTTTTCTTTTTTAAAAACACAGGTGTTCAGAACTTCTTGGCAGCTAAAAAGATCTGAAGTCAGTATGCATAAAACCTACCTAGATTCAGTGATTAGCATACTGGCTTTAGTGTTGTTTTTAACAGCAATATTACACGAGTACATTACAGAAAGTTTTGAAAATCTGTGAGTTGCAGTGCACACTGGTCTGTTCCCTACAAATGCTAAGTGCCCTGACTTCAGTCCTGCAACTTTTAAATACATGCTTAAATATCTTCCAGGATTGAGTCCATATGTGTAATGTGAATAGTGTCCAATAACCTTTTGGTTTGAAGCACAATCTATTTTATCATTAGATTATGTCTAAGTGTAGTGTCCTAATAGTGGAGAGTTAATTCTTTGGTAGCATTCCCTTGACTATGTTCGTTATTCAAGAAGATTATATGAATAATGCTCAGATAGGCCCAAAAAAGAATTTAAAAAAAGCAATTTTTGTAGTTCTGTCTGTAAGACCTGATGATCCAAGTATTGTGTTATATTCTTTCTCAATCCTATTCCTTTAATGAATGAAGCATGAGAACAGAAGAGTCTTCTTTAGTGTCCTGACTTTCAAAAGCCTTTGAGTGTCACTGCCTGTTACAATTATTATACTGCTAATGCAGTATGGTTACATATGCAATGTTTTCTCCCAAATGAGAGTGGCAGCATTCTGAACAAGAATAAGAAATTACAAGACACTAGAAAGTTGGAAAAAAAAACTAAAAATCATATACTAGTTTTTACAATGGTACTTGACGCATGCTGGTGAGGTTGCTCACTGTAACTTATGGCTATGGTAGTTAAACCCAGTGTGTCATCATGAGGTTCCACCTCTTACAGCTGGGGACAGAATTTTGGGAAATTTTATTAAAAAATGCATTTTAGTTCATTAAAACAGAAGCTGTAGGTTTACTACCAGCCTGCTGGGAGTTGTGATCTGGACTTTATGCAAAATTCCTGAAATTTTTGTTTCTTAGGTAAGATGGTTCTGTTTCATTGAAATGCTCCTTTGTCATCTTTATCTGTAAAATCTCTAAGGGAAAGATAGAGCAATATGTGGCACTGGGCTTAGAAAACTGGCTCACATCCAGAAGCATCAATATCTAGCTTTAAATCACTAATTGGTGATCACCCCATCTTTTCCTGGTATGTTTTCTTTTGCTTCATGTAAAAGTATTATTGACTTTGTATTGTTATCTCTGCAGCCATGGTACCTTACAGTTTACATCCATTTTACCCCACAAACGGCTTTATGACTAAGAGCAGGATTAGGCCCTCAGCATGCTTTCAAGATATGAGCAGAATTTACAGCAGCACACTGTTTCTGCTGCAACACATTTTTATTTCCCTTCCTTCTTTCCAGCTTCATGATACTGACAGCTGTAAGGGTCTAGGGACTATAACGAACATCCAGCAACAAAGAAAAATGCAAGCAAAAGGAAACAAACAAAAAGCAGAACACCCTATATTTTGAAACTGAAATCTTTAAAGGATCATTTGCACAAGGATATTATCTCTTTAAAGTCTACTGTAATCTGCATTCTCTCAGTTCTTCATACTCTAAGCATATCAAGAGGTACCGATGGCAGAGAAAACTTAAATCAAGAGGTACCCTTATGCAGAGAAAACTTAAATCTCTTGGCAGGCTCAGATTAAAAGAAGAGACCAGCTTTATCACTCTTTTCTCTAGTGTTACTCATGTTCTAGCAACTTTCAGTTGCCCAACCACTGCTGTCTCTTTTGAAAATACCTCTTCTGTGGCAAAAGTTTGGATGCTCATCTTTACATTGCTTCTCTTAGGTGTGTCTCATCGTGTGCACACATGCTGTCTCACCCCTCTTATGTTTCATTGGTTCCTCAGAACCGTACAAATCAGCTTGTTCCCTGAAGGTGGTTCCTTCTCTTTCCTTCCAGAAGATTCCATGTTATCCAGAGTGCAACAATTAGGAAAAGCAAGTCATCTTCCCTGCTTCCCACCCCATCATTTTAATTTGTATATTTTAATATCACAGTAAACTGAGGACTTTCTGTCATGTATCTTACACCTGGCAGAAAAAGAATGTGTTTATTCAGGAAGGATTTTTCTAGCTGGGGAATCATAAACCTCTTCATTTTTTACCATATCCCTGCATATTTTGGGTTATTTTCCTCTTGCCTCGCTGCACTCTATGGAAATATTGTCTTTCTCCAGGTAATTTGTTAGCACCATATTCCTGGCAGGCGGGACCATCTTTTGTTTGGTAGCTTTTGCACCTTTCATTGGTTATCCCTCTCTCTGTCTTGCTGGCTAAGGTTAATTCTTCCCTTCCTGATAGTCAGGTGGTCCTGCCTGCATATCTAATCAATGAGATGCCTTCTGATAGATAGTCCCTTATATATCAGAAAGTTCATCTGTGTTAACAGGCATCTCCTTAATAGCACTGACCAGTAACTTTGGATTTGAAACCTGGCTAAAAAGACCAACTGCCCATAACCCTTCGTTTTATGCAGTTTCAAGTGATCTGCAACACCATAGCCCCTGGCTGTTTCAGTTTGTGCTATAAAATTTTGGGAAAGTCCATTTGTTTCTGTTTCTGCCAAGTTATTTGTTTCCTTGCGGCATGGATTTTTCCTTCTGAAGATGGTTTGTCATATTTATGTCAAAGATTTAAGATGTTTTCTATGACTTCCCTCTCTAAATTTTAGAACCGATTTAAGCCCATCCTGGAACAGAGAAAACAATATTTTTCCCAGTTAAGAACAGGTCTCTGTTGTTATAGCTGCATGGCTCAGCCACTCTGACCTTACTTAGAGGAGTCAGGCATGAGGAAAGCTTTATAAAAGCTTTTTATCTATATGTATATGTGGAGAGAGAAAGATGTGGATGCGATATATATCTGTAACTCATAGCTGAGTGCAAGTCATTGTAAATTATCCAGTTCCTTCTATTGTCTTCTACACCGTGACTAGTGATGTTCTGTCTTTTATCAACAATTTGAAATTGGTCCCACACTTGGGTCACAATAACCCCAGGCAATACTACAGGTTTGGAGAAGAGTAGCTGGAAAACTGCCCATCAGAAAAGGACCTGGGGGTTCTGGTGGACTGACATCTGAACATAAGCCAGCGGTGTGCCCAGGTGGCCAAGAAGGCCAACAGCATCCTGGCCTGTATCAAAAATAGTGTGTCCAGCAGGACTAGTGAAGTGATCATGCCCCTGTAGTTGGCACTGGTGAGGCTGCAGCTTGAGTACTGTGCTCAGTTTTGGGTGCCGCAGTATTAGAAAGATATTGAGGTGCTGGAGCATGTCCAGAGAAGGGTAACGAACCTCGTGAGGGGTCTGGAGAACAAGCCTTATGTGGAGCAGCTGAGGGAACTGGGATTGTTTGGTCTTGAGGAGAGGAGGCTGAGTGGAGACCTTATTGCTCTCTACAGCTACCTGAAAGGAGGTTGTAGTGAGGTGGGTGTTGGCCTCTTCTCCCAAGTAACATGATAGGATGAGAGGAGATGGGCTTAAATTGTACCAGGAGAGGTTTAGACTGGATATTAGGAAAAACTTATTTACTGAAAGAGTGGTGAAGCACTGACACAGGCTGCCCAGGTAAGAGGTGGAGTCACCATCCCTGGAGGTGTTCCAAAAAAGTGTAGATGTGGCACTTCAGGACATGGTTTAGTGGTCATGATAATATTGGGTTGATGATTAGACTTGATGATCTTAGAGGTCTTTTACAACTGTAATGATTCTGTGGTTCTATGATTCTCAAGACATACTTGAAGAAGACTCCAGACTATTCCATGTACTAAATGTAGATGGTGTGTCACCTTTTTTTTCTGTTGAGTTTCATGCAGCAGGTAAAGAATCAATACCAAACCATGCTTTGTACCGTCAGTATTGTTCTAGGTCCTCAGACTCCCCAAATTACTGTTTCCTGCCTGTCTACAAGGCACTGTAGCTCCTTGTCTCCTTGTTAATACGCCTTTTTGCATAAAATTATTTGGTATTATATGACAAAGACATGTTTCTGCATACACATGGAAAACAGGAACTCAAGGTTTTTATTTGAAATGGGAAAGGTGGCAGAAAAAAAAAATACCATACCTTCCTAAGCTAGATCTATATTAACTACTGATGAAAAATTAAAGTTCATAGGTTGGCTACATGCAAAGGTAGGTTAAAACACTCAGGAAAGTGGGACACTCATTTAAGTACTTAAAATGTTTGTAATTTAAATGCATTTTGAAAATTGTTTGAATGATCTCCTCTGACTCCTAAGGAAATCTGTAAAATCTCCTACAATGTTCTCGGTATCCTGCATCTCAGTATCTCAGTTCTTGTACTGCTGAAGCCAGTGGCAGTTTTGCTAATAACCACTGTGAGAAATAAATCATTCGTGGTAGTGAGCAGATGAAATTCAAATGCAATCTCCAAATATTCATCTATAAATTTTTAGAGTAAAGTCCCGGTGTGAAGAGCGAGATGTAAGAATGGTTGAAGATATTCAACTAGATATGTCACTTTGAATATTTCCAGCTAACTTGATTCGTGGAGTGATATGATACTTCCAAGTAATTAGTGACGGCATTTTCAAAATGGAACAACCAAGAGAGCAATTTAACTCTAGGTTAAAAACTCCATCCTCTAAGACTGATAGTTAAAAAATTACATTGTCCGTACAGAAGAGTTATATCAGACCTCAAACAGATGCTGAGAAATCCCTGTTTTCAGCACACAGTGGTGATTTTAAGAGTCTTCATTGCCTCCCTCACATCCAGTCTTAAAGCAGACATACATTTTTAGCTCAGACAAGACATTTGTAAGACTTATGCTGCTATTTTTAAAAAGGTGGGACACATTCTTCTCTTTCTGCAAGATTAGACTACTTCCAAGGGGCAAAACACTGAGATAGTGCTTCAGGTTTATTCTTTCTCTTCTGAGTTAAAAGTGATGGAGGACCATGAAACTTTAAAGGAGGCAAAGCAAATAAGTGGTGAAAGAGAGGAATGTGGGAAGGACAAAGATAGCCCTTGGTGAAGAAAAATATGTATCATCTGAAATACTGAAAGATTACTGTTTTCTGGTTTGCTTACTTGTAAACTTTTAGTAAATTTTTGACTTGAAGAACAATTAAAATTTTTTGTCTGTGGAGTATTGAAAGGTTTTCTAAATACCCCCAGCAAAGTAAGCAAAGTTGTGTGCATTTGTATTATGCATTAGAAACAAGCTGCTCAGTAATTACAATATCCCTCTGTCTGTAATGGTGCCAGTTTGACACCCTAAGTCTTGAGTTTGACATCCAGATCTGTGCCAAACTCTTCTTAATTTCACATCATTCAGATTTCAATAACCAGAGAATCATTTGGTGCTTTGTTGGCACTGTTCTTTTGCTGCTGCTCTCCATGAGCGGACTGTGGTGCCTCATCTGGCCAAAAGGGTTTGGTTGTGACACCACGCAGCCAACTGGGAGATTGCCTTACTCCTCACATGGCATTTGCAAACCTGAAAAGCATAGTCAGAGTGAGTCCTGACACTTTGGAGTCAGTGCCTTTGGAGTAGCAATAATTTTTATAAAAAACAATAACATGGGGAAGTGGCATGTTCATGCATGAAAGAGGGGAAGATTAAAAAAAAAAAAGAGAGAGATGAGGATAATATAAATAATATAAATAAAAGAACTCCTTTGTTTACAGCAATTTGGTGTACATTTTTCCACACATCTCTACTTATTCCCATCTCTACTTAGTCAAAACAGTGATTTATATTCCAAAGTATTTCATTTGTCATGGCTTCATAAAGACCAGGTTTGATCTCTCTGAGTTTTGTTTTACAATTATTGTTCTTGCTGGTTTACCTTTAGATAAATGCAAAAGAAACCTGTTTTGAATTATTTGTAGCAATTAAGTTAAATCCCAGTTTTCCATGCATAATATGATCTGTACACTTGAGGATCATGATAAATACTTTTAATATACTTTAATGGGTACTGTTACAAGGAATTTTGCATTGCCACAATAGAGGCAGCATTACAGTAAATTAAATTACAGTGCACACAATTAAATAGAATAATGAAAAAAATGAGACCTAGAGCAACAGCTCTTTCGAGTCCTCTGAAATTCAATTCCATGATGAACATAATAGGAAGAGATAGTGAGTAGAATTTAGATAGTTAAGCTAGATATTATTTTGTTTGTAATATCTCCATCAGGGATTAATGTTCTCTTATTCAGAGACATTGATTAGTCTCTGGATTATTTTTCTGATTGATTACTGTTGTAATGTAGCATTCCTTTTTCATTTATCTACCCAACATCAATATAAGCTTAGAGCTTTAACTTCATCGTGCTACAGTTGTTATGCAATCTGCAATAATTTGTGGCGTCTCAATAACAGCTTTAGGGAAATCTGTACAGATTTAACTTGAGTTTATAGCCATATATTGCCAAAAAAAAAATAAATCCACAAACCCCACCTTCCTTTCATCTTCCTGGAAAAAGTGAAATTCTTTCACATATGCTCTGACAAAAGCTTCTTTACAAGAACACTTGAGCATGAGATAATTCTCCGTTTTATCAGACATAGCTAAATTAAGGACATGTTCAATTCTGGGCAGTCATTATTTTGAATATGCAATGAAATCAGAAGGTATGATATTACAGTTACAAATGGTATTAATATTTTCCTTTTTATATTTTTTATTTCTGATATTTTTATTGGAGATTATCATTAATTCAATCCCTTATGGATCTGGCATTTGAAGTTAGGAAGAATATAAAGTTTACATTTAGTTGCCATCACTGTGTGGCTCTGGCTTTCTTTCCTAGATTCTTAGTTTCCCCACAATAAGGCTAACTGGTTTTGCCCATCTACTTTAGAGCTGTCTGCAGAGAATTAATTAATTGGTAATTATTAATTTCTTTACGAACACTGCATGTTATTGCACTAAATTTAAAGTCTTTTGAGTTCAGTTGAATGATCAGTTATTCCTGCATAATGTGTCCCCGGTCCCAAGGACACCTCTGGTTGTGCTCAGGGCTTTCAGGTTCTTTTCCCTTTTTTATCCAGGTATGATGTTTAACCTATTTTAAAAAAATGGATATTCCATTGGTTTAAATCAGATAAACTCCATTTCTTGTCCAAAAAAGAATATTTTTTTTTATTTTTAGAGAAGGGGGCGGGGGGGAGTGGTAGCAGTTAGTGGTTAAAATATGCATACAAAGCCTTACCCTGATCTCCATCTTCTGTCACCTTTTGCCTGTCCTGCTATTCAAGAAGTTTCTTTGAAACCAAGTCTTTAGAAGTAACCTTGGCACTTAACACCAGACCCTCATCTCATACACTGTGTTTAGAAGACATAGGAACATAGTTGTGATGTTTTTTAGCTTATGGATGTGCAAGTGCTTTGCTGAATTTAGGCTTTAAAGACAAGTCCTCCCTTCCTGTACTTACAAATCCTTGCTGTGAAAGTCAATGGCTGCATGTTGTGTGTTTCTTCTTTAGTGCTCCAGCATGAGTGATTTATGGGATATCTATAAACTTTGAAGAATTCACTTAAGAATCATTTTTTGAAGTGGGGAAAAAAAATGAAAATGTCTCTGTTTTTCTGTCTAGCTACAGGTCCCACTTCAACCCTGTTATATTAAAGAAGTCTGTTGAAGTCTGTTACCAAATGCTTTTTTATCTGTGATGAGAGGAAATGAGAAGGATGTTTCCTTTGTATTATGTTGTTAATCCTTCTCCAGAGGTCTGTTTACAGGGTAGGGAGATATAGGGAATGGCCAGCAAGCCTTGCTTCCTTAATTAAAAACATAATTAACCATGCATACAACTCTCAACTGCAATGTAACACTAGTATTATACTGAGTCTCTGGCTATTAAGAGGATGGATCCATAGGAACATATCTAAGTCCACAAATAATGATTCAGATTTCTTTAAATTGATGCAGCAAATGTGTAGTTCTGAATAGTTCGCCAATACATTATTCTGTTTTACTGTTTCAAGTAACTACTGGTGACAGCTGTTGTTAACAGAATTACTATTTTAATTTGCTCTTTCAAAGATTTGTCTGCAATTGCTAAAACACACTCCACAGAAATTAATTTCATATGATTGTCACACAATGAAATATAGTTTTAAGTAGGAGGCTGAATCATGGTGATAAAAAGTCTATGGTAAAAAATCATGCAGTATTGATCCTCAGAATCAAAATCTTTTATTTGATGATTCAGACCCCAGTTAACTTGTAATGAGGATCATATAAGTCTCCATCTTCTAGAGTTCCTGTACTGGAAATAGCTACCTTTAGTTATGTCTGTTTTCTGACATCTTCTCTTTCCTTTCTTGTGATATAAGCAGAATAAGGTAATGAATCTGCAGATGTGTTTTCTCCTTCCATGAAGCAGGCTTCTATCACAAGGAATAAAGTGGTATCTCACATTGCTTTATATAATAGATTATATACAATCTTTAATTAATAAGGTAGATGGATAATGCTTATTAGATACACCAGATAGTTTGGTGAGAGAAATTTTCTATCATGACTTTTCCACTTGTTTTGTCAATGGGTGGGGTCAGCACAAAGGACACAGGCACCAAGTTAAAAAAGTGAGTTTATCTTTACTTGTGTTTAAAGCAATAAAATAATAAGTGAAATGATACAGCAAGAATAAAGCGAAACAAGGTAATGCACCCAATCATTGCTACATAAGGTTAGCTGTAGTGATTAAGAAAGATACATCACCAGCTGCCCTTAATACATTACCATCATCAAGATCTGCAGTCACTTGGGAGCCCTGGTTGCAGTGAGGATTTGGAGAGCCTTTCCCAGCAACTGGGAGGTCCTATGCAGTGCATCCACTCATAAATGAGGTCTCCAAAGTCTCTGCAAGGGGGTACATATAAAAATATAGTTCAATAAACAAGCTCACATAATTTCAAGTGTGGAAATGTCTGGTTTCATCCTTCTTTTGTATTCCACCCAAAGCCAGGCCAGGGCTTGTGGAGGAACCAAGGGAGTTTCTCTATTTGGGCTTTAACCACATATTTCTCAAAAAGGCTAGATGTTGGTTTCACAGCCTTGCAACAAGAAAAAATCTGCTGTTGGTTACTGTTACACAATAAGCGTTACAACAAATCTTAATAACTTGTCATCAACATATATATTCATGTTAGAACAATAAAACAGATAAAAATTGCATTGCATGCAATATAGCGTTTGGTTGTGAGGTTCATCTAGAGGTCAGCTTTGGTTCAGGGCCTATTGTTCAGGCCTTAGTACTTTAACACTATGCTGGTTTTCAGTGGTGTAACAGCACTACCACAAAAAACGATGGATAAGTTCTTGTGAACTCTTTCTTCTAAATATCACAGAATATACAAGGGGAGAGAGATTCCTTCTTTACCTCTCCAATACAAGTTACTCTGTAGGTCATCTGTATAGTAAATGTCAGCCTCTTCCACAAGACTTTTCCTTCTTTGGACATTTACATCTCCTAGATACATGGAATGAATCTCACTGCCTTCACTGACTTACATAGCTAGCTTAGGCTTCAAACCTGCTTTTGGGGAGCTTCTAGAAGTATGTGTGATGGATACTGGCTTTTTCTGATCCCACAGACACTGAGGGAATGAGACTATCCAAAATTCCTATTTCACTTAGAGGAAGCCAATTCTGTTCCAAGTTACAGAAATAAGAGAGGAAAGCATATGTCAAAACTTTTCTCTTGAGAATCCACTTTTCTTCAGGTTTTTAGGGTGGAACTAGTCATTCAGCTTTTATGTTTTCTTGTCTGAATCAGAAATGTATCAATTTCATCCACCTGTATGCATTTCTTTACATGTTATATCCCTACAGCTTGAGAACACGAGATGACTCTTGTGTTCAGTTCTGAACTAATAGAAAATATTTAATGGATGTTTCAATCTAAAGAGGTGTATGAAACAGAACTCGTTAACTCTCCCCTTGTACTGGAGAACACATATCCTACAGTAAGCTTCGGCCAAAATTAAAAACAAAACAAATCAAAACAAAAACAAAACAAAGAAAGAAACAAACCAAAAAAGCCATAGTGTGAGTCAGAAAGGAAGAAGGAGATTGAGGGCAGCAGTCTGTTCTAAATTTATTGAACAATTCCAACAGAATTGAAGAACATGTACTGAAACAGAAGAACATTTACTGAATATGATAAATATATAATATCATATCATTAAGTACCCAGTCCAAAATTTTTTCTTAAGAATACAAAACCAGCTACCCCAAATGCCAGACTAACTATTCTTTGTAACTTGAATTATTCTGTAATGTGTAGTGAAAATATTGACAGTTCTGCAGATCTAAGCTATTTGGGGCAATCAACTAAATATCCAAGGATAACATACAACATGAAGGAGACTTCATGTCCATTCAGGTTATATTATGCATATAAGTGTCCAAGAATTTCCAAGTAGCTTTGTATGTGTTGCAGAAAACTGCAGCTAATATAATCTTCTGCATGTGGAAGTAAAATTAATCATCCTATGTTTTTCAAATTTATTTCGTAACGGAGCTAGAAATGTCAGTGCAATTGGAAGGTCACACACAGAATTACCTAACATACCACATATATAGTGAGCGATATGTGGTGTTCCATATAACAGTCGTATGCAATTATTGTTGATGCTTTTTGACTTTATGGTGGCAGACGTACACACTGGAATAACATTTGTACTAATAGTGCTGGCTTTTTATGTTAAGGTATTTAGGTGAAATATTATTCTTGTATATTCTGCATGAAATTTAAAATAATATAGAAAAATAACTTAAAAATTATTCGGTTTAAAATGAGGTTTAAGAGGGTAACTGCTAACTATTTTTTTTCTTTGGTGTTTACCATTATTACTTTTGTGCCTAATCTACTAGATATACAATATTATCTATATGTGTTATTATCATTAGATATATACTGAAAGTCTCCTTCTCTAGAGACTTTCAAGACCTGCCTGGATCTGTTCCTTTGTGGCCTGCCCTGGAGGTTCCTGCATTGGCAGGGGGGATGGACTCAATGATCTCCAGAGATCCTTTCCAATCCCTGATTCTATGATATTCAGATACAATAATTTTAATGCAAATTCATGGTTAATCTAAAAGATTTACATTTGTTGCATTGAAGTATGTCAGTATTAAGAATTGTTGGAATAGTTTATAAACAAGGTTGCAAAATATATTCTCAAATAGTTTTAAACTGTTCACACATGACTGGGAGCCCATATACAGTACTTCAAGTATAGTGAATAAGATGTCATTCATTATTAGGACTATATAGAATTTTGGCCTAATACATACACAGAGATATATTTCAAGTATATTCTGGCAATTTAATAACAAAGGGGGTAGTCTAGAATCTCAAATACATGAAAGGATTTTACATATGTATCATAAGAATGCAGCAATAAACCTTTCTATATAAACTTAGTTGCTTTTTTTCGTGTGGGCTTCAGTGAGAAAGGGCTTATGATGGATTGTAGACCATATTATTTGTTGTATGGATGTTTGTTTCCAAACTGGTCTCATCCATGTCTCAATTATAAAATTTCCTCATACTGCATAGCAATAAGGGCAAATTTTCACATTTTGTATTATGCTATTCGTAGAATGTAGTACACCACTGAAATCCAGGAGTTGACATATTACACTGAATTATTAACTCATCTGGTGTTATTTCCTGACTTTGGAAATAGTATTCAGAGTTTTAGAAAATTATGAGGGGAGGAATAGGGGCAAATAATATTCCTGGGTAATTGAAAAAGTTAATATGATTAAGGAGAGAATTTCTTTCTATCACACATAAGTTATCACCTTATACCATGAAATACAAGATTAAATGACCCTTCAGAATAAACTAGCGAGCATAGAAGCATATGTTATGCTTTTCCATTCAGCACGCTTAATTAAATTTTGGTAAGCTATTTGTGCAGATATTTTGTTGCATTGTATCAAGAAATGTCATTAGAAAAAAAAAAAAAGTCTTTGGAATAGATTATATGTATGGGACTGAAAGTATGGCAGGAGTACTGCAAGCAAATAGAAAAGTTCCTGATACAAGAAAGAAATTCTAGAAAATAACATGTCTAGATAAGAGTTGCAGTAAAGCTGTGACAGGTGATACCAAGTCTAACAGGTTCCCATATCTTGAGTTTGATTTATTTCTTTCATTTTCTGTAAGTTAAAGAAAAGGGTTTATAGCTTCAAGGAAGCATCATTGCTTGAAGATTCAAGTATTACAGGTCATGAAAAACTGGGACTTCTTCTATACACTATGATATATTTGTCATAGTTTGTTCCTTTATTTTTGTGAATGATTTGTGATGTATGCTCTCATTTTAAATTTAAATACAGAAAAGTCATTCATTATATGTTTAATAGGCCACAGTTGAGTGTCATTAAGAAGATGAATGTGTTTCTGGACTGGTAGGAGTGTATCTGAGTGATTTGAAATATTAGAGATTATCCTGTCAGCTTTTGGCATCTCAGAGGATAAAAACAAAAATGCTGAGACTACATGTAAGTGATACTTCTATGTTGTTTATACTTTTCTACTCTCTTTAGATGACTTTGGTGTCTGGATTGATGTAGTCATTAACTGGATCTTTGAGCTGCTTGTAATTATTTATATGTGTTTGTCATATTTTTTTAATGTAGGATTTTATTTCTGTCCTATTTATTACTCTATTCTGAGTTCAGAGAAGTCATGCTTAGTAGATCTGGACAATTTCTAAACCCTTAGATGTTTATTCTTTCTGCACCTGCACAGCCCTAGGTTTGGCCTGACCCTAAATTTGGCAAGAGTCAAAGGACATGCATGTCTCTGAAGTCTGAGTCTCAGGCATAAAATCCGGGGAAGCTTCACCTCGTTCCATGCATTGCTATACATGTCACCATGGGTGTACTGCTGCATTGTGCCATCTTCCAGGAGCAACTATGAGTCTCCACTGGCTAAAGCCCAGTGGACATCAGCCTTCGTGTTTAGATAAATAAGCTAAATACTTGGGTGGTGTGAATACTATTTCAGTGTATACACCATCACATTTTCATAAGAATGAGTTCGAGCTGCTTCTTTGGTCTGACAATAGTTATATAATATCCCTGCAAAGTATAATGAATTATATGGATGAAAAATTGGACATGAGCTGGCAATGTGCGCTTGCAGCCCAGAAAACAAATCATGCCCTGGGCTGCCTAACAAGAAGTGTGACCAGCAGGTCAATGGAGGTGATTCTGGACATCTACACCACTCTGGTGGCATAACACATGGCATACTGTGTTGAGCTCTGTAGTCTTCAGCACTGGAAAGACATGGATCTGTTGAAACAGGTCCAGACAAGGGCCACAAAGATGAGCAGAGGACTGGAACACCTCTCCTACGAAGAGAGGCTGAGAGAGTTGTTCAACCTGGAGAAGAAAAGGCTCCAGTGAGACCAATTTGTTGTGGCCTTTCCATATATGAAGGGGGCTTATTAGAAAGATGGAGAAATACTTTTTTACCTGGGTCAGCAGTGACAGGACAAGGGGCAATGGCTTTAAACTGAAAGAAGGCAGATTTACTTTGGACATAAGGAAGACATTTTTTTTGATGAGGGTGGTGAGACACTGGAACAGGTTGCCCGGAGAAGTTTTGGATGCCCCATCCCTGGAAGCATTTAAGGTCAGGTTGGATGGGACTTTGAGCAACCTGATCTAATGATCTGGTGCCCAAAGCAGAAGTGTTAGAATTAGATGGGTTTTGACCATCCCTTCCAACCCCAGCCATTCTCTGCTGCTGTGATTCTACAACATAAATGCAGACTTAAATTGTTCAGGCATAAAGATACCCGAGCTTGCAACATCCAGCCTGTATGTTTATGTCTATCCTAAAAACATCAAGTGCATAAAATTTTGACCTTCTTAAGCTCCAAAGACTTCACAGGTATATGCTGGAGCTTGAAATTGAATTTGAGCCCACGTTGAAATAAAATCTAGATATGGTCAGGGCACTTCTTCAGTGACTTTGGACAGGGTTGAGCAGAAAAAAATCTCAGAAATCACTTACTTGTATTCTGCTGTCACTGCTCAAATACTGTTGTGGGAAATCTCTATAGCCTCAGATTCTGTGTATGAAAAAAAATCAGTAGTAAGGTTTTCAGTTTTACATACTATTCTTATATAATTAGAATATCATGATTTATAGAGTGTTTTCCCACTCCTTTTTGCCATCAGATAGTTTTTAATGTGATCATATTTATACTGAAATCTCATTAAAAGGTTTAGGTGGGATGAATTTTTGACAGGCTACAGTGTCATCACTGGAGAAAACTTCTTTATCGAGCCTGAGAAAGATGTGGGGTTTGTACAAAAACAATAGTAATTTTTTTCATACCTTAGTCAGACATTATGATCAAAGTTACTGAGATGAGTAAGACTTTGTAAATGCTAGAATGCTGTTTATAGTTCTCTAAATTTTCCTCTAAAAATAATAAAAAAAATAGCTACTTGGCTGTTATCAGTTATACTCATGCATAAAAGAACATTATTATCATATCTTGCTTTAACTTTCACAATGAAATATGTTCTTATGGCCCTCCATTCCTAGTTGCTTCACTGGCCCTTATTTTATTGTTGTTCCAAAATCTTTTACAATATGAATATAATGTAAACAGTAGTTGGAGCATTCTACTTAGGAATTTCATAAACTTGTTTCTGGAAGACTACTGGTTCAGATGAACAGTCTTTAAATATTACATTCAAGTTAGTTTTAAAACAAAGGCTTATCACACAGCTTTTGTAAAAATAACACCACCAAGTATTTTGTGCAATGTAATATAAAGAGAATGCTGAAATATGGACTAAAGTGACATATTTCTAGAGGATATGCAGATTGGTATAAAATATTGCTCTATAATTTTTACTCTTTCCTGGACATACCTTTGTTTCATATAAAGTTCTGATTCAGAAGCAGTTTAGCTGGAATGTGGAATTTCTAAATCTTTCCTGTTCCCCTGATACCTCCTATAAATGCCAGTTTCTTCACCTGTGAATATTTAAACAGAATTGCTTTAATATCTGGTTCTGAAGTTTCTCTTTTTTTTTTCCATCCCCAGTTTTGCTGCTAGGCTGAAATTCCGAGTCTCCTAAACACTTTGCCAACTATTCAGTAGTATTCATTTCAAGTCACCAGCATTGCTACTGTGTACACAGCAGTTGTCTTATTTGCTGTGTCCTTTCTTGTTGTGCTTGAAAGCCCTTTTTGCTAATCGCTAGGCTTTGGCAGCCTGAGGCTTTGAAGAGCAGGCATGGTGCCAAATTCTCACAAGCTGTCAGTCTTGATTTCCAGAGGGAGCCCGGTAAAGAGGGTGCTGTGGCCAACACAGCCAGTGTTAGGAAGCACAGCTCAGTGTTTTTTCACAAGCACACAGTTTTCTTATTAGCAAACTCTGGCATCAGTAAGCATAATGTCACTTAAAGCAGTCACAGTGGTCACTGGGGACTGGCAGCAGCCACTGTATCTTTTTCCTCCTGTCTCTCCTCTGCCTGGCCTAAGGATGCTGTCTTCCAAAGTACAGACAAAAAGAGATAGTTCACAGAGTTTGTACTTTCACTGAGGAAGTACACAGAAAATTGCCTTTTAAAGCATAATATTCCACATAAGAATCCAGCTTTTTCTCCCAAGAATTGCTTCAGAAAAGAGATAAGAGTGGCACTAGCTTGCTTGGTGACGAATGGGTAGCCAGTCCAACAGTTGCCTGCAGCTGTCCAGCCAGTCTGCATTGCCATGAAAATCACACTGGGAAATTCTTGAAAGATGGACAGATGATGCCTTGAAGTCATGTTAATTCAGTAGGTATGAAGCAACATTTCACAAAACCCAAATATTCAAATAAATATCAAAGCCCTGTCAGAAGTGTTGTCTTCTGACCTGGGCCCATCGCACTTATGAGCTCTTTCATATGTTGAATTTCAGCTTCTTGATAGACAGAAAGTACACATTGGTTCCTGGACACACATGCTCATTCTAGAAAATTGTAAGTTGTTATAAAAATGCTTAATTTATTTAATTTTACCTAAATGCAACAATGAGAAAGAACTATCAAAGAACACCCAGCAGTGCTGTAGTCAGGAAAATCTTTGTGACACTTTTTTGTGAGTGTAGCTCATAAACCATTCTCACGAATTAAACATTTTTCTGCTTCCTTTAGTTTTAAACAATTGTTCTTCTCAAACATGCATCAGATTTTATTCTATCTTCCCCGTCTGGGCAGTATGGATAAAATCATATTTTCCACTAAGACAGAGTATTCATCTGAGTTTTTACTGATTTTTCCATTTCCTCTAAACGGGAGGTGGGAAACGAGATTTATAATGTCTGTTGGTATATACTGAGATGTATTTCTGTCTGAGGAATAGTTTCATGCCACAAAATCCAGTATTTATATTGGAAGTGGTTTGTCATGCCACGTCTTCCCAACCATGGTGAGACTGAGGCGTGTTCTTCTGACCCTCCTGGTGGTTTGAAATGTGTTGTAATAAAGGGATAAACTTCAGAGAAAGCTTCTCTAAAACCACAGGCATGCTTAGGTCAGAAGATCCCATTCTTTGTTTTTCCTCTGCTGATCAATTTTCTTCTAATGCAAGTCTGCCAGGTGGACTTTAGCCTCATCATCTCCTCCCATCCCACAAATTATTCAACATCCCTCAGATTATTGACCTGTTCATTGTAACACTGCGCCTGTTCTATCATTTCCCTTGTATTTTCTGTAACACTCTGCATTAGATCTTAGTCAATTGATTTAAGAACAAAAAGAAGTGTGCAGCATGAGAAATATGGGATCAATAAGAATGTTTGCGTGATGTAAAAAGGTTTACCTTTTAAAAGTAACTAGTTAGAACATACCTTATAAGAAAAACCTGAGAAGAATTAATGACTGTGCACCACATTCACTTACTTTCCAGAAAGCTGATGGCACTCCAGCCATGTCAAGGGGAACTCAGAGTTCTGATGTCTCCCTGAGAGCACATGGATTTAGGAACCAAGGGTACAAGGCCGGGTGCTGGGTAAAGGTATGCTGGATATTTAGTTAAATAGTGAACCGGGGGGGCAGGCACGGGATAAGTGAATCAGTCTTCTGTATTCATCCCTTTTCCAGTAAGTTATTTAGTATTTGAACAATCAAGTTTTGCTAGGAAACTTTAGAATCACATGCAGAAATACTCTTGGTAGTTCACTTTTGCTAATTCTCTGCGCCTAAAATGCTCATGGACTCGGGGAAGTGAAAAAACATGGTGGTCAATAAACACAAGGGCTGTTCAGCTCACTGTTTAAGCTCATGTAAAAGGCATTGACATCAAACAGTCTGCTGCTAGTTACTTTGGGAGGAAAAAGCAAAGGTCAAAATTCAGTAAATTAAATACTCATTGCAGACTATTTACACAGGTCTACTTCATGCCCATAAATCAGAGCCTTTCAAACCAAAATATATGCCATTCTTGCCATATAATGGTAGCATTTGTGTATGCAACTTAATATGAGCAATAATGTCCTTTTTTATTTATTTTAATTTTTTTTTTAATTTTTATTTTAAAATTTTGCTTCAGAGCGTTGCTACTACTGATATTTCCTTCTCTTTAGAATGCTCCTTAGAAAACTGAAATGTGCTAAGCCCTGTGGTGACTAGAGGAGGCTTTTTCTTTGTCCAGCCTGCTCTCAGTGAGCCCAGGAACATAGTATTTGTGCTGAAAATTGCTGCAAGTGGGATTTCATTAATTATTGCTTGTGCAACTCTGTATGTTGTTTCCTTTTTCCTGGCACTTCTACTAATCAGATAACTTTCAGGCAATTTAAGAAACCACTTAAGAAAGGTTAGCCGTTTAAGCAGAGTTTTTTTATCCTTTAAGTATTTAAATTGCTGTGACCTTCTCAGCAATTAACTGTCAAACTTCCTAAGTGCTTAGAAGGTAACTGAGTTTTGCCTTTAAGAAAAAAAGAGGAATATTAATTTCAAAACCTTTCAAATATGGATCCATTCACTTCTCAAAGGAAGATAAACTTCTCAGCAAAAAAGTAATGGCATTAATCTGCTCAAAAATAGCATCACAAAATGAAGTCTTGGGTGGCAGAGACCTGAATCTGTAAGCCCACCTTAGCATGATGTGACATGGGACATTTCCTGTTTATATTTGTACGTACTCCAGTTTTGCCAGTGTGGCATTGTATCCAGCTTAAACTAGATCCAGACCTACACCAGCTGAGTCTGCATTTCACCAGATTGTCCCGAGAGGAGAGGAGAGGAGAGGAGAGGAGAGGAGAGGAGAGGAGAGGAGAGGAGAGGAGAGGAGAGGAGAGGAGAGG
>JANHFX010001301.1:66652-106594 GCA_027560015.1 Chloroceryle amazona
AGGGAAAGGGAAAGGGAAAGGGAAAGGGAAAGGGAAAGGGAAAGGGAAAGGGAAAGGGAAAGGGAAAGGGAAAGAGAGAGGGAGAGGAGTTGGACTGGGGCTGCTTCCTTTCACATCAATTTCACAGGGAGGATTTTGAGATATCCAGCACTGTGGGACACAGCAGCGCTGAAAACTCCATGGAACTTCTCAGTGGCACTTCCCTTCTGTGACCCCAAGGCACAATTTGGTTGCATTTGTATGAGGAGAAGAATGGATGATAAAGAGCAGAAGTGGCCCTTGGCATGTTTTTAAAGTCCATGGAAGATGGATGCGATGGTGGATAATACTGTGGTCATACCAGTGCTTATTTTCATAACCATCCCTTCCAGTTTTTCTCCCCAAAGAATTCTAGGGCTTAATGCAGGAGTAAAGATAACACAGGGTTGTTTGAGTGGGCAGTTGTCCATCCCTTGCAGCTGCAGGCAGCTCCTTCTGCTTCTACAGAGCAGGCAGCACCTTCATTGCCAGACCTCCAGCTGGAGCTGGCAGGGTCTGTGGGCTGTGCTGGTGTCTGTATCTGTCCCTGAACAAAACTCATCTCCATGTGAGTTCAGAAGGTGAGTGTCCAAAAAGAAGTTGTAATTGAATGCATGACTAATTGTTACAGGATCAATAACTGACCTACTTAGGATTACTCTATTTCATTATTTTTCAGTGCAGAGGTTTGGCTGCATTCAGCAGCTCTACTACATACTGGTTTTACCTTTCAAATAAGCTTTCAGTTACAACCTTTTCTCCTAATAACCTCTGGAAAAAGAGACTCCCTTAGTCAGGCCATACCTAGCACTACCCAGGTTCTGCTATGGGAAACCTACATGTTTCCATTACCAAATGCAGATTTTCTTAAACAAATCACTATACTTTTGCTATTACAATATTTTGTAGGAACCACTTCTTAAAAGAAGTGAGAACACATCATCTTAATGCACATAACCTGGAGAATTGTAGTCTGCTGTATAGTGAAGCCCCTTGTCAGTGCTTCACTATATAGAAAATAACTCTGATCAAAAATGCTCTCAGTTATTCCTTGATACTCTGTGTTTCTGTTGGCCAGTATTCCTGCTGTCTGTCACCCCACAGACTGTTCTCAGACCATCCCAAATTGAACCCAAAAGATAACCTAAGATGGTGATGTGTCTTTCTTGGAGGCAGTCTCACCTAGAGCGGTGCTCCAATTCATTTTACGTCTTTTGTTTAAAGATGAGATGTATAAGCATTATGTGCTACAATTTTTTTTTTTAGGCACTGGGTGCTTTTAAGGAATACCTATGTTTTATTTCTCCATGTACAAGAAGAAAATTTTTCCATTACTTTTCAACAGAAAACAGACTGTGAAACAGCAATTTTATTTCCCCTAAGGATGGTAGCCTGTCATCTCTATTAATCTTCTACACATTGTCATCTGCATGCTTCTTTCCATCATGATGAATTTTTACACCAAGTACAGAAAACTGGTGATATTTGAGAGAAAGTAATCCCCCTGTCAGAAGGCTGTGGGCATAAAGATGGAAGTGGACCGGACTGAGTTTGTGCCATACGGTGAGTCCTATGGCCTGTTTTGTTCTTCTTCTCTATTTTTGTTACTGAGGGATTTCTGAATCTCAGTAACCAAGAAGTTATGAATCTTCCCCTGTTTCTTTCTTCTAGATGGAGATGACTTAATATACTCAATAAAATGCAAGTCTTCCCATGGACTTCAAAGGGACAACTGTCAGTTTAAAATTGTACATATTCATTAGAGTCCTTATTAATGAGGCTGTTCATAGTGCAGCATCCAATGCATTTAATCCAAATGAAAGCTCTGAGCATCATCAGAATAGGAAAGGATATAGAGTGAGTGTTCCCATCCATGTTGGTATTTTTCTTTCACCATTCTTTTTTTAAAATTGCTCTCAAAAGAGAAAGGCCTTGATTGTTTTGTGTTGCTCAGGTTGTATTATTTTCATATGCTGGAGGTTGGCAGCGATGCATAGCAATGTAGTTCATTGTGCATTATAGCAAGATGTACTGCAGTGCTGAGACCCTATTATTTGTTCAAGACATTTGTGAAATGCTGGCTTAACGCCATTTAAGCAATGTTAATGTGGGTTCTGAAGCAAATCTTCTTCACATTTATGTTAATACTACCTCTAAATGAAAGCAGTATTAATTTTCTAAATTAAGAGGTGATATTAATGCTTTTCTTCCCACTAAGTTGTTTACAGTTAAATGTAATTAATAGCCACATTAAGTGTTCTAGTTCAAAATGTTCTCCTGCCTTTTTTTTTTTCTGTCAGTCGGTATAAAAATGTGTTCTGCATAGGATGATTTTTGCTGAGTTTTCAGTTATGCACAATACTGACTTTCATTGCTGACACTGAGCTCAATACCTGTATTCCAAGGTAGCATACAGATATTTCTTAAAAGTGTCATTTTCTATAAAAATGCAGTATTTCCTTGGATGTTTTGCACTTTATTGGTTTATGAACGAGTTACAGAATTATTGCTCCTCTCCTTAAAGTTGAAAGAACCCTTCGTTAAAAACAGTGAAATATGAATGGCAAATTACATCTTCTTGCAGTACTGCAAACTTTAAGACTTTGGATCCAAATTATTTATATCCAAGAAAGGACAGGTTTTTTGAACCAGTTCCTGACAGTGTTACAGAATCAGGTAGAGAGAACAGTAGGGTATTACTAAAGAAGAAATCTTAAAATGTCAAGTGCAAGGAAAATATTTAGCTCTGATATTAGTTAAGCACTTAAAATTTTCTTGGAAATATGCAGATATAAATTTACCCTCCATACCCCTAAAGTTCCTTCCACACTATTTAATATTATCCCCCCTTTGGGATTAGAAAGCTGATGAAAACCAATGAGGTTAACAGCATTAGCAAACTCATATATTCTTGGTCAGGAGATGGAGACCTGTCCTAGCCTTGGAGAGGGCAGCTCAGCAGGGTCCCCCTTGGCTGGGAGGGAATGTTTCCCAGGCTGATGCTCAGCTGAACCAAAAGCAGAGGTGTCATGGTTTGCTGCTACTGGAGCATCAAAGCAATTTCCTTCTTGTGACAGAAAATAGGGAAGGAAATTGTCTCTCAGAAGTAGTCTCTAAGACAGAATACTTCTTGGGGATCTTCCTAGTACTGAAGGAGGTTATGGTGTGTGCTCTGTTCAGGTTGACTAAATCCATCACCTCTCACTAAATGACTAGTGCAGGACCACAAAAGGAGTTCATTTCACAGCTGAGCTTAGAGTACATGTGCTCTTAGGTCTTTGTCCTGCACTCTAGGTGTGTAAAAGGATGGATTCCTGAAAAAAAACCTAAGAACAACCCTACAAAACTTTTTTAGCACATTCACCTCTGTAATAAATGAAGTGTAATGAAGTCAAGCAAGCAAGAGTGTAACACATTTTTTACACATAAAATTAATTAGAACACATAAGGAAATGAGGAAAATAGAACACATCCATATATAAAAATAATGGAATGAATTTTTTTACATGTACTAAAAAAATAATATTCTGAATAGAAGGTATTTCACCAGAAGCTAAGGAAACACACTATTCAGGAACTTACTGTAAGTACAGAATTACTTTGATAGTTAAACATGATTAAATAAGCAAAATTAAAGTAGGAGAAAGTATACTCTGTTCAAAATCAGTGTTAGAAAATTCCTGCCATATTTTTTTTATCTTTTAATGGAATTCAAAATGAAACTTAGAGGCACTTGAGTATTTTTGGTTTCTGCCAATTTGAACTCCTGGCATGCTGTGCCTGTTTTCTCACCCTTTTGATTGGAGAAAGATTAACTAAAGCAAGTATAAAAATGAAATGGTTGGATTATTTCTTTTTTAAAACTAATACAGTCCAAATTTTAAGACTGATTTTTCAACCTATAAGAAATCTAGTTTTTTGAATCATTCCTTACAAAACTAAGCTAAGATGAAATGCATAGTATAATATGTATATATGTGAAATATGGAGCTCCTCTAAATGATCAAAGTAGTATCACACAAATCATAACCTATTTTTCATTCTCTTTATTTTCTCGCTATGAGTATCTTTATATATGTAAAAATACAATGAAAATATAAATCATCTGATGTAACTCATCTCCTAGATGACAGCATAACATTGTGGTATGCTGATATAATACACTTGAAAATCAGGTTATTTTCCTTTTTTTTGTTTCATGTTGGAAATAGAGGAGTGTATCCAGCATAGGTGTAATCATAAACTTGTCACTTACTCCATTCTGCAACAGAAGCAAACTGGTTTTAGCAATCAGTCATACTGTAAATTCTTATTCCTCCCAGGGAGTTATGTTGGTCTAAACAGCTATGAAGGACAGTGACCTTGAATAAGTTTGCAGGTTACAGAAGTGAGCTCATAGTTTCTTAACTAATGTTTATTTCATACGTACTAGGGTGCTACATAAAAAAGGACTATTATAGTTCATCCTGATTAATATCACAATTACTGTGATCTAACTGAAAAAGTAATTCTTTGATGCCATAAAGTTGTCATCATTGCCTCACTAGGAACATAGAAATCCATGATGGACATTTGAAAAATTCAATAGCAAAATAACACTTGTAAAATCACAATTCGCAAAACATTAATCAGCATGTACACAATCTGTTGAAATGCCTATTATATCCACTTTGTGTTCAGTTCTGTCATGGTTTAGGTCAGGGCAGCCCTTTAGACCAATAACAGACTCTCTCTATTAACGCCCCTCCCTCCCCAAAGGGGAAGAGGAAGGGAATAAGGGAGAGAGACTTAGTGATTAGAAAAGGAAACTAGAACAGCTTTATTGGGAATAATGATAATAATAAAAATAGAATATGTACAAATATATAAAAACCCAGTATCGAACCCAACTGTCCTGAGGGTAATTACATCACTGTCACCACTGATGCTGTGGAGAAGGCACTGGAGGAGTCCCAGACTGGGCCCCCCAGCAGATGGGAGCTGTGTTCAGGAGCTGGATTCTGGTACCAGATTCAGGAACACATAGATTGGGGTGGACAGTAGAACAGACAGAGTCCTCCTTGGGTGCTCTGAGGAAAGAACCGAAAGAGGACTTGAGCCAAGCCAAGCAAAGCTGGCAAAGCAGTCCAAGATGGGAGAGGAGCCCAGGAGTCCCCAGAGAGACAGCAGCCATAGACCCTCCAGATCCCTCTGCTTTATACTGAATATGACATATATGGGATGGAATACCTTGTTGGTCTGTTTGGGGTCACCTGCCCTGTCCACTCCTCCCTGCAGGTGCAGCCTTTCATTTTCCTGCACCCCCCAGTGTGGTACGTAAGGTCCAGCAGTGGCCTTGTTCTTCACACTAATCCTTCATTGTAACTCTCAGCATGGGGTGTTATCACTGCCAGCAGCAGACCCTGCCTGTGAAAACAGGCTGCTAACTTCAGAAAGTGCAGTGAGTTAGAAGAAGTGAGGTGAAAAGTAAAATCACTGAACAGAACCAGCTCTATTCTCACTGAAACCAGGACAAGTGCAATGGGCATGACAGATTCATTGGGAGTCAGGTGTGAAAATAAGATGTACAGTGCATGCACAGCCTTAAATTACAGTATGTCTCTGGCCAGTGACAGGGGTAAAGAGAGTGAATCACTATGCTCTGGCACAGGATGGGGTGTGATACTCAGGCATACACTGGCCATGAGCTTACAGTGAAGTCATTTTTATTCTGGATGAGACATGAAGTTGATCTGAACAGTCTCTACAAGAGCAACCATTGCGTTTGACATCACTGGGAAGCTGGGTCAATAAACCTCAAAGGCAGGAAAAACTCAGTTACAGGAGGAGATGGTGACCAAGGAAACCCAGGCACTTGGTGGCCCTGTGCAAATTAATTAGAGTTGTATCATTGTGTGCATGTTCAGAATGCTTTGGTGAAGCATCTAGAGAGAATTCTATTCTAATATTAACATTAAATTTAAAAATTACCTTTGTCAATCATAAGACCTTACTAATTCTTGTTTTCCATTTTACTCCATAGTGTGTGTCTTTACAGTATTGCTGCAGTACCATCCATTTTGCTCTTTACTTTGAGTTGATTGGAAATGGCACGGTAAAAAGAAATTTAGCAATACATCTATTTATCGTATTTTGGCCAAAATACAAATAGAGGAAGAAATAAAAATACAAGCACTTTGGGAAAATGAAAAACAAATCAGTACATCTGACCTTTACTTTCTCCTATCAAAAGCATTTCATATTTAAGCAGTAACAACAATCAAGTTGCTTCCCAGCACTCTGGCAATGCACAGCTTCTACAAAAAAAGATGCAGCAGCTATCTCATACTTTAGCCTGAAGCTCCAAATATTCCCTGACTGACTGCCCTGGTAGGCAGCAGAGATTTTAAATGGTCCAAGAGATCAGTGAAGCTTCAGCATATGTTTACTGCTGAAGTGCTAACCCAAAGAACAACTCTGTGGCAGAGGATTGCACTTCCCTGCTCTAGAAGGGGACTTGCTGCTCCCACTCTGTCTGTAATTATATTACATGGCCATTTTAATGACCTGATTAAACTCATCGTATGAGTTTTGGTCCCGTTACTCACATCTGAAGGCTGTCTCCAGACAAAAATAGTCTCTATTAGCTCTATTAGTTTAAAATGTAGTCCTTCGTTATTTTTTTTTACCTTTCTTTTATTCTTTTTTACTGTTTTTTGGAGTTTTTTTCTTAGAACATATGTCCCTTCTAAGTATTGGCTTTGGCTAAGCAAAAAGCCCTAGCTATTTTAATTTCCTCTCCTATGTAGAGTCCTAGTACTTCTGATCATCTCAGTCATTTGTGCTTGTGCCTATTCCAGCTTGAATCCTAAGCTCATCCATGCTCCATTGACTGCAGCAGCTATTTTCAAGGAATGATTTTTTTTTCAATATGTCTCACTTTGGAACAAACAAAATTCACTATAAAGAGTCCAATGGGCAGCTCATTTAATTTATTGTGCAGTTTAGAAACATAAAGCCAAATTATGTCAACACTTAGGCACAGAACATTTTTCAAGGATTTTAGGAAAATTACAAGAGAATATAAATTAATATGTTTATTTTTCAAGACTATTTTATATAAAGCACAGTAATATATATTTAGAAATTCAGAATAAAATAGAAAAGACTAGATTTAATAATGTATAAAATTGGTGGGAGTTACAGTATTTCTAAGCTACGAATTTATTAATTCAATATATCTAGTAAAATATGTCTCTTTCACAGACTTGACTATTGATGTTTATATTTTCTGAGGCCACTTGCAGTTTTACTATTGAATTCGGTTCATTTTCTAGATATGCTTTCAGAGATGCAATGCCTATGAAAAGAAGGATTTGGGTAAGAAAATAGTTTACTCATCTTATCTATGTAAGCCTAGTAAAGCATTACATAAATCCTTTTAGTCCTATGATAGTGTATGCAGATGCTTTCAGGGACTGGCCAGGAGAGCATTAATACATTAATCACTGTGCTCCCAAGCCCTGCAGCTGCTGTGCCAGTGAATAATGCAGAGGATGTAGCACATTTTGCTCCTGGCCTTTGTGATTTCTCTCTGTTTTCTCTGTATTTAGATCTTTTTGTTTGCAAATCTTTTTTTCATTTAATTAAACCTTAGCACAAGTGACCTATTCAATATGAAAGCAATACACGCTGCGGGTAAAACCTGAAGTGTATCTCTTTTATCATTCATTATCTTAATTGTTTTTATTAATTCATATCCAGTTCACAGCCACAGAGTAGCCATTGCCAATTGCCTGGATATTTCTAAGGGAGCCACTTTCCTGTTGCTCCCTAATCTCACTCTCTTCTCCCAGATGGGCTAAATTGGTAGAGACAGTGTAAGTTCATTTTTAGTGTCCTTTAAGGAATGCATCCCCATTTATTTTTTAAAAGTAGTCACCCAGTCACAGCAGGAGGATTAGGTGCCCTTAATTTGGGAACTTGAGTTTTTTACATAATTAATGGAAAAGACAGGACAGGGCACCAAAGAAAAATGAAGTTAACCTAATCTGTTCTGTATTACTCTGTTCTCATTTAAGGAGTGGCTGAGTGGTACTGTGACTAGAGTCAGGCAGAAGGTGACAGTGGACACACTGAAAATGTCTGAAGTCATGTCAGATATGGGGTTTCACAGCTGGTGCTTCTACCCAACTGAGATTGAGTAGAGTAGTGTCCTTTGTGAATATGGATGTGACTTGACTTTGTCCGACAAAATCGTAGTTGTGCATTTTTAGAAGAGTCATGTACCCATGAACTGGAAGAAGGACATGCTTTAGAAGCTTTGGAAAGTACGGGTAAAATATTTTTTCCTACTTATTTTGGGTCACTGAAAGAAGGGATGCTCTAATTGTGCCATGAGACAAACAAACAAACAAACAAAAAAAACCAAAAAGAGACCAAGACTAATTGTGGCTGCGGGGACTTTTTTTTAAAAAAAGCAGAATTCCAACTCTGCTCAGTTAGTGGAAATGACCTCTGAATGGAAAACATCAGCACTGTGCTGAGTCTGACCTAATGCGTCTGCCTCCCAACAGGCAGTGTTAGCATGGGGTCTCTGCTGTGCTTTCTGTAGCTAGGCAGCTCCTGGCTTTCAGTATGTGTGTTCATCTCAGACGGCAGGCAGAGCACACCATTTAAACGTGTTCTCCTTCGCCAAGTGAAAAGGTGACTTGGGAGATTGAGTTGTGCCTTCCAGTCACTCTGAAAAGGAGTTCGTTTACTCCTAGTGATTTCAGGTGCCTTCAGAAACCAGCTGATGCGACCCAAACTGCTCTTTGAGACCTTGGGCATTCAACATAGCTCAACATGTCCTTGTCTTTCATTTTCAAATATTGGCACTCTTAGTGACACAGGAGCTTAAAACATGATTTTTCAGATGAAAAGCACAAAGGCAAATGGATATAGCTGTCAAACATGGTTACAGATTTATGAAGATCCATGGCATCATATTCAGTGGAATTATGCTAGTCTACAAAGGGCAGGAAAGGCTTATTCAAATAGAAAATTATTCTTAGAAGCCTTTTAAACTTTTCTAAAGTCATGAGTTTGAAGTGAGATTGTAACTCTTTAACAATATTCCATGACTATCTCTTAAACTCATCTTTTAACATCTATCCTTGCACCAACAGCAATGAGAACTCTCCTAGTACTTCTAGACCTTGCTACTGGTGTTTGTTGACTAGGTAATACTGGTCTTTATTCTTTTTTTAAAAGAAGAAATAAGTAGCATTTCTCCTGTTTGTTCATAATTTGTGCTGCACCCCCTACAGCTGAACATAACAGGAAATATCAAACAAATGCTTTTCATTTTCAGAAAGCTGTGTTTTCGTCTAAAGATCCTACCTCAAAACAGGACTCTTCTTGGCTTCCTCTTGTGAGGATTTCCACATGGAAATCATGGATTTTCACACTACTGTGTCCCTTGCCCCTGTTTTTCTTTTGCTGGGAGGCAAACAGACTTCCAGCTGCAGCCACGAGTACTGCTGCATTTTCTGATGGTTTGCAGAAGACATCCACACCGGTTTGTTTCATTTTCCATTCAGGAGTCTTGTATGTCTGCTCATTTTAGCCACTCATTAGTCAACAAGGTAATTACATTTTCACTCATGTAGCCCAAATGAGTGATGTCAAGCATGCCCACCAGATCTGATAGCCATTGGTGAAAGATACAGGCACTGGCAAGCATAAGCTGTATCCAGCACAAACTATATTTTGTTGAACAACTCTTGCAGCTATTCTTCCAACTTTTGTTGGCAGTACAACTGGTGGCACATATACGTCAGTCATTGTTTTGGTCTTTCGGCTATCTCTCCAAGGCTGCCACAGAAGCTCTGCATGCTGCTTCTGTGGACACCAAGCTGCCTGCACAGTAACAGCCAAATATCAGCAAAGCAGCGTTGCACAACCTGATGGCTGTGCCTGATAAACTTAGTAGGGTTTTCAATTTGTCATAAACTGGAGCAGAACAATGTTAATTCTTATATCATGCAACAGTGAAGTAGCTGCAGTTATCTCCTCAAAAGACAAAAAAAAGAAATAGGAAAAAAATCTGTTGATGTCCTCTAATTTCCACCATTATCCATTATGCAATCAGCAATGAGGATCTTGCAGCCCTTCAGGTAGCCTGTACAAACCTAAGTAAGCAATGTACCAAAAAAGAGAAAGGTATTATTTTCTGCCTTCATTAGTACATACTGTTTTATGTACCATTTTCTTCTAGCCCTCTCTCTTTTTCTTCTGAAAATGAAAGCTGAATTTCTGTGAGCAGAGAACAGAAGGATTCTGTTTCCAAGTCACCTGTTTCTTTATGAGCACACTTGAAAAGGAGCTAAAGATTTCCCAAAGTGTATGTTTGCAAATATGTTTGACCCATCTGGGTAGAAGGAAATGAATGGAAATGAGAGAAATAAAATACAAAGCAGTCTACTGAAAATAGGCAAGAAAAATGCCAGACTATTTAGATGAGCATTGTAATGAATTATACTGAAAACACTAAAGAGACTGCTGTGCATAAGCCATTTGTCAACCTTAATGTTGACAAAAAAACTGCTTCAAACTTGGAGGATGCAGGTTTTCAAATTTCAGACCAGAATATTTTGATTTTCCAGTGCAGAAGACCAAGTCTGAATTAAAACACTTGCATGCTGTGCTTTGATTCAAAAAGTGATAGAAACAGTGGGTGGCTGGCTCAAAAGATATGCCATGGATAGATTACAAAACTAGTCAGCAATCACAGGCCTCGTGTGCTGGCAAATGTGATGAGTTGCTTCATTTTGGAAATTGTTTCTGCACTGACCCTTTGTGCTCTGGCCTTGAAGTAGAAGATGCTCAAAACCATGCTTTTAAGATTTTTAAGTCTTTATGTTTTATAGTAGTCTGTTTTGTGTATTGTGGGGATCTTTATAAAATAAAGGAAAATCTTTAAGATTAATGTGCAGCCATTTGTAGCAATACATGTACCTAAGTCCTGTATGTTCACAAATTAAAATGAAGCTTAAAGCTTCATGTACTCCAAAGGCTGCCTTCGTGTCATTAAATATATACTCTTTAGTCACAGTTTCTTAGCCTCTTAAATCTTTCTGTGCTGTTGTTACTAATATGGCTTCATAAGGTATTCAAGAAGAAAGCACTCTGGACATCCTCACAGTTAACTCATATTTTCATCACATGTGCTGACAGGGAAAAGGACTCTGAACTTTGCAGGTAAACTCAATGCATTCCTGCATTCCTCTCGATATCTGCATAATCTGATAAAACATCTTTTTCAGTTTTCTGTGCAAAGGAAATTTGAGAGACCTCAGTTTGTTAACATCTTTTTCCTATTCATTGTCCAGAGTCCTGTACCACCCTATGTGATAGAAGGTGTTAGCTAAACTTAGCCAAATATATTCTCACTTTTAGGAATGGATAAAGAGCAATTCTTAAGCACAGAACTAAGCACAAAAACAACGAATTTGGAACTTTAATTCAGACTACAGTCTGAAGCTGTTATTTAGATAGTCTGGGATCATCGTTGCATTATATTCAGTTTGTTGGGTACATTTATTTTCCATATTATCCACCCAAATGTGGCATTTAATTTCTCTTCCTGCATGGCAGGCTGCCACTGTTGCTGATCTGCATTTCCACAGACACAGAAGAATCAGATCTCCTGTCTCTACAGTAATCATGATGCTTCGTCTCATTTGTCACCCTCCATGTGTCTGAGGAGGCAGTGGCAGAAAGATTGAAAACCAGCATGAGAGAAGATTAGAGGAGTTGTGGGTAGTGGACTCTCAGGGACCCTGTGGCCCAGAGGGAGACACTCTGTTGCTCCTTGTTCCTTTCTCAGCGGGTGTTTCCCAGCCTTGCTGCTTGTCTGGTGCTGGCAGTGAAGCAGGCAAAGGCAAGCAGCAGTGACAAAGGCAGGCACTGGTAAATGTGGCCTGCCAAAACAGCATCAGTAAGGACTGGTTAACAAGAGAAGTTCTTTACTGCTAAATATTTCTAGCATATAAAAACGCTCTGGCAGAATGGGAAACGGGCTTCTGGGAAATTTCATGCTAATAGCAACTTTTTTTTTTTCTTTCTTTTTTTTTTAAGAAGAAATAAACATACCCTTCCCTTACAAGGGAAGGAAGGAGGGAAGGGGAAGGAGAAGGAGAAGGGGGAGGGAGTGGGGAGGGGGAGAGGAAGGGGATCTTTCCTTTGTGTTAGTCATATTACGCATAAGTCCTCAGCTGGTGGAGTGCTTTCTGTGAGGGTATGGAGGAAAGGCATGACTAGGAAATACACGTGTAGTCTGTGCTGGAGGAGGCCTCACAGTCCCAGGGGCCAGTAGCAAGGACCAGGGGAGGGACTGTTCAAGAACGGTAGGTAGAGCCTAGGTGAAAAGAATGGTGAGTGAGCTGAGGGGAGCAGTGGTCATCGATCATGGCCAGGGATTGAGGACCATTCTGTTCATGGAAAAGACATCACACTCTGGTTACCAGAGAGACATCTCAAAACACCTTTTCCAGACTCCTCTGTGTACCACAGGTGCTTGCAGTAATATAACATGATGACTACTGTGCCTTGTTCAGACTGCAGAGGGGAAGAACCTGTCCTTGCGTGACAGATTTACTGGTGGTGGAAGTATATAAGTAGTAAACCACATCTGAGAGAGGTTTAATTAATCAGCTCTTGTTGCACAGCAGTGTTCCCACAGGTCCCAGGAGAAAGGTCAAAGCCTGAACACCACATGGCTGTTCTGCTGGGAAACTCCATCATTGTCAAACCTCTCTGTAACTTACATAAAATGAAAATAAAACAAATGGATTTTCTCATAATTAAATATATCATCCCTCTTAAATCATACCAGGATCTGTCGGCCAGTATTGCTTTTGCAATCACCATTTCTGAGTGAAATAAAAAGTACACTGTGCAGCAGAAAAAATACATTTGAAGCTTCTCATAGTAACATCTCAACCAGAACTTGCCTGATTGCTTAGGTTTCCAGCTCCTTGTTTGCTCTCTGTGGCACCAGTAGTGTAACATCTAGGTCATTTGTAAAATGGTGCAATTTTCATCCAGCTTGCTCAGTAAAAACAGTTAATACTTAAATATGTGTTTGGAGGAGAAAGTTGATACATAAAATGGTTCAGATTCATGCTGATTCTCTTCCTTTTTTCCAGGATAGTCTAAATGATGTCCATCATTTAGACTTCAGCCTGTTTCAAAAGTGATGTCTGCAGTCTTTAAATTTGTCTAACATGGCTTCAATAGTTTGGGGTTTTTTTCCCTCATGCTAATAATTTTTATAAAACAACCCAACTGATACTCAGCCTGTTTTTTACATTTTTAGAGTTGCCAATTTATGTTGATTACTTCTTTATTAGCATGGTTTGGACAGTTCCAAAAAGATATTTAGATACTTAAACTGATTTATTTACCTGAACTCCCAAATCATTTTGAACATCAACATCAGTCTGAGATGATTCACCCTGTGAAAGTGGTTTTTTTCCATTGAGAGCTCCACATGACTGGTTTAAGCTTAAATATCTAGCTTTTGACACCTATCTTAGAGTAAATGAATCCGACTCAGGGAACTCAAACAATTGTACAGCTGTTCTGTAACTTATCTTTTCAAACTGAGAACTTTGTCTCAGGTCCAGAGCATCAGCAAAGACTTGGTGTTGAACACAGCCTGGTGTGTGTGATTATGTCCTCAAAGAACGTGGGTCATTTGCTCTTTGGAAACTTTGAATTAAAAAAAAAGCAGCAAATATTCAGATGGAAAATGTAGCACAAGGAGCAAAGTCTCTTACAATCTGAAGCTCTGCTGTGTTTTTGTGGTGCACATATTCCTGATTTAGGATTTTTTTTTTTTTTACTTTACCCTCTTTTCAATTTAAGAGGGAAGTGAAGAAAGAAAATGTGTTTTTCAACATTTAATATCAGTCAGAGCATCTGAGGATTCTCGTACAACAAAAATTCCCTCATCTTTTGTCTCAAAGCTATGGAGAAATTCTGCCATAAACAGGTCTGCTGCTCAATTTTATTTTACGTTCATTTGTACTGGTATTGAAAATGAGCGACAAGGGAGACCACAGGTGCTAAAGCACTAAAGAGCTGAAAAACAAATGCAATGTTTCATTTTCAGCCGGAGGCAGATTTCAATGTTTCCTGGGGAAAAGCTTTTAATAGAAGGAAATTTTGTGGTAAACTAATGGTGACATTAAGCAGAATTGACTATAATTGATTGTCATCTGCATATTTTGTGATTATCTGAGATATGGCTACCCTGTAATGAAAATTTTGCGACACTCAAAGCCTGTGCACAAGGTTATGTCTTCTTGCATATATCTGAGAGCATAAAGGGGATTGGAGAAGTGCTTTAAATTCCCAAGGATGATCTAGATGATAAAACAAGTGCAAAATGAATATTAATTTTTAGTGGAGTAAAATTAGCTGACTCTTCGAAGATTGATGGTACTTAACCTTTTCTGGAGTACAGTGATCTGTTTTAAACTTGAATTTTAAAATTATTTCACTCTTTCAATTTTATGTTTGTTTAGTCTGTTTGTGATAGTGAATTCTGATGTGGATGCTGTAAGACATGGGAGATGGGAAGTTCTGGGGAGGAGAGCAGGAAAGCACCCCATGAGCTTTTAAAGGAAAAGCCCTGTCTGCACTTAGTGACTGACATCTTGTCCAGGCCAGTTTAGTACCAGTTCCCCCTTCAGCTGGGAGTAAGCTCCTCCATGGTGAATTCATACCAGATGTTTCCTTTGGGGCTGTACAAAGAACAACATGAAATTCTGAATGTTGGACTTTCCAGAGAAAAGCCCTTGCCATACTCTACCCTGCTTTCTCTGTGATACTGGGAATTTTGCTAAAGGAGTCAGCCTGCCTTCCAGTGAGGATGCATCTTTGTTCTGCTTAGATAAATAATGTATTCTAGAAATTTACAGTGAGGAACACTGGAGCTCCTGTTGGAGTCACAACTAAGTTACCCTGACCAAAAGTTACCATCACACCCCCCCCAAGTTGTCTTAATATGAACAAACTTTTCAGAACTCTTTTTGCTTTTACTTTAGGAGTAGCAGCTTCTTAAGTCATTCTCTTTTGGGTCACAGTTCAGAGGAAGTCTATATTGCACAGACAAGGAGCTGGATGTTACTTGAATTGTCCATAGTCTGAATACTCGGCACATTTCATGAAAAATGAGCCTTCCAGTAAATTGCTATTAGAATTGCTATCATTACCAGTCATTAAAAAATTCAGGGCTTCTAGTTAGACTCATTTACAGCTTATATTGGACTAATACCCTTATAGTTTTCGATTATGAAAAGATTAGAAAATGTGTTCTTCCATCTTTGCAGAGCAAATCACCATCATAGCTGAGATGACCCAGAGTCTATTTGCAAGCAATTTTATTTGTGTTCAGTAAACCTGGCAGAGCTAAAATCATGATAAATCATGGTAAATCAGGTCATGTTGCTATAGCATATTCATATGTTAACAACTTCTGATACTTTTGTAAGAAATGGATCAAGAACTTGCACTCTCAGTAAGATGTATTTGTATAAATTATTATAAGTAGTTAGATTGTTGGGATAGTAGAGGGAAAAGTAATTTTGCCATTGAAAAGGGTGTTTGTTTTCTTTGTCATTATGCAAAACCAAATCCTAAAAAGGAAAGAAAAAAGAAGTGAAACCTGCAAAGTCATGTGTAATTGTCACATGTGAAAGTAAATGTCTCATTTGTGAGAAATTAGAATTCTATCTCATAAAAAGAATATGTTTGTGAAAAACAATTTGATCTTTTAGTTATTTATCTGTTATTCGAAATACCTTTTTCAGATATAGTGCAATTTTGAAGTCATTTCAGATACTGAAACATTTTGGTCTATATAAATGCCATTAGAGGCACTGTGTTTGTCATTCAGTTATGAATTTCCTTTTCCTTCTTTGTTCCTCAGAGTTCAGTTTGTCTCCACCAACAAGGCTTCCTTCCACCAATATGGTTTCCCCATCACTGCATGGGAATCAAGGGGATGTAGGAAATGGTGCTCTTTCTATATTTGGTGGTAGGATGCTCAAATCCATTTGCGGCTTTTGTTTGCAACGTTGTGGTTAATCAAGGGATGGCCTTTAGGAAATAATTATTGGCAGTCAGCCCACTAGCAGGAAAATTAACTTTGTAATACAGTTTATCAGCCAGGTCTTTGAACTGCTGGAAGATGAACCATCCCTGTTCCTCTGCCTAGGCCAATACCATAATCAGGGAGAAGTCACTTCTTTTATCCCATGTGTTCAGGGAAGGACCTTTCCTGAATCCTTTTCTTCGCTAAGATGGTTAAGGAACTGGAGCACCTACCACATGAGGAAGGTCTGAGAGAGCTGGGTCTGTTTAGCTTAGAGAAGAGGAGACTGAGGGAGTATCTTATCAGTGCTTATAAATATCTAGAGGGTGGGTGTCAGGAAGATGGGGACAGGCTCTTCACAGTGGTGCCCAGTGACAGAACTAGGGACAATGGCCTTAAACTGGAAAACAGGAGGTTCAGCTTCAACATGAGGAAATACTTCACTGTGAGGGTAACAGAGAACTGGAACCAGATGCCCAGAGTGGTGGTGGAATCTCTATCTTTGGAGACCTTCAGAAAGCTGCCTGGACTTGTTCCTGTGTGATCTTCTTCACGGAAAGGGTTATCAAACATTGGAATGGTCTGCCCACAGACAGCAGTGGTAGAGTCGCCATCCCTGGAGGAATTTAAATGGCATGTGGACCTCATGCTTAGGACATGGTTTAGTGGTGAGCTTGAAGTGTTAGGTCAAAGGCTGGACTAGATAATCTTGAAGGTCTCTTCTAACCAAAACCATTCTGTGATTCTGTGGTCTACTCTAGGCAATCTGGTCTGGCAGGGGGGTTGGACTAGATGAACTTAAGAGGTCCCTTCCAAGCCCTACCATTCTGTGATTCTGTTATCACAGGTACCATTTCATTTCAGGGTGCAAAGTGTTAATGTGGAAATGTGCTCAATGGTGGAGACTTGCTAGAAAAAGCAATAAGGAGTTAAATGGAATGATCAGTTATAGCTTTTAAACCTTGCACTTACACAATTTCAAAGGGTTGGCCGGAGATGGAACAACATAATCCTTCAAAAAGTCCTGCTGCGTGGGAGGTTTGAGGGAGACTGCCACTGCAGGAGATGAGGAGGTGAAGGCAGCAGTTGATTCTCTGCACATCTTGCAGCAGTCATGATTCCTGAATGTGCTGCTGAAAGTGGCTGTAAATCTCTCTACTCTTCACTCTCTCAGCTCTGATTATAATGAGCAATCAGAGTGGCTGAAGTGTGCCTTGCTTTCTAGATGAAGCACTTGTAATACTACACTGAGCTCATTTGAATTGTAATTAGTAATAGGACCTTTTAAACAAAATGGTCAGCCTAAGGAGAAACATTATTAGAAGTGAGTTCCATATTTGACACATAACTGCCTTAAGTGTACATGTCTATGGTATAGATGTTGTTTAAAAAAAAATAGATATATATATACAACTACCACATCAGCAAGCAATTACAAATATCCACATTAGATTTGCATGTTGTTTTATTCTGTTTATGTACAACACATCATGCCCTACTAAATGTGTTCACGTTTCCAAAGGAAAGAATAGGATCAGTTGTTAGCTCCTGTAAGTTGCAGGACTGAAAGCTTGGTTAAGAACATAAGAACTAGTGAAAGTTGAGAGGTATTCCAAGAATTAGCTATTTAAGGACATCCTGAACTGTGGGAACATCGAGAATGACAAGACTTCAGCTTCTCGCATGGAAATATTTCCCTACTCATAATCATCCTTTCTGGTTCTAATTGGGGCACCAGAATGTCCTTCTGTATAAAAGTGGGAGAATACTACAGGTTTTTCAGTTTCATTACTTTTCCTTTATTAAAAATACCTAATAAAGGATGTTCCTTTAATTGATATTGGACACCGAACAAATTCTTTCTGTATAACTTAATGTAATGCCTCTAACACCTTTCTCCTGAAATAAGGTTATCTAGCGTCTTTATAGGGCACACAGATAGAGCTGGTCTTTATCACTGGAGAATTCTTAATACCGTTCAACTCATTTTCTGGATCACTTATGAATAGTTTAACAGAACACGTCCCTGAATGGCTCTTGTGGGATTCATCTAGCAACTTCCCTAAAATGAACACCTTTTCCTAACTTTTGTAATGCATAACTTGATGAGGCCTCCAACTGCTACCTCATTAAGGAAAAGGGCAGGAGCACTGCTTTTTTATTCAGTAGGAGTGTATTCAGAGCATTGATCTTATTTAGTCCCTCGCTAGTTTATGAATCCCAAAGAAGCTTAAGCCTGAAATAACTATCAGATCTCCTTCACCCTAATGCAGCGCTGCTGGTCATACGAGTATTACTGTGGACGACTTTGGCATCTACAGATTTCAGGAATAGGAAGCAACAGAACAGGAATTTAAATGGCCACAATCTGGTGTTTATGATCAAAATCATGTCTAAATCCTGTGTGTTTAAGTTCTTTTACAGCTATAAGCTGAGTAGGTCACACAGGTAGATTGTCAACAGCTTGTAAATCTCATTATGTAGGTACCTACAATATCCATGAGGCACCAAAGTAGTCCTGCATGCATTAGTGGATTTATTCTCAAGGCTTATATTTGGGAAAGCATCCTTCATCAAATGGGTGGTTAAGCATGTAGTTACCTTTAAGCATGTACTTGGAGCTTTCATTGTGAAATTGGGTTTAAGTATCCAAATTAATGAATTCCTAAAGTGAAGCTTCAGTTTCCTTCATAGTCAAAGGTAAATGCACACACCAGCCCTCTGCTAATTGACTCTGGAAATATGTTTTTCATTCTGCTTATACATAAAATAGCTTAGACATAAAGTTTTCTCTCTACAGTTTCTACCTCCATGATAGAAATACTCTTTCTACTATTTCCTTCAGATGACCAAAAACAAACTCTTAAAAGTACTCGACTACTGTATGACTCAAGTTGACATATTACAGTTCCATAGTGCATAGCAAAAGAATTCAAAACTGCAACATAGGGGAGAGTACAGGGGTGGAATGGAAGTGAAGACATTGAAGGCAAGGGCATGGGATGACAGGGAGAGCTCCAGGGCTGTAAACAGCAACTTGACATCAAGGTCAGTTACTGGTCATTAAAGGAATGCAACCTTGGGAGCTGGATAAAATCACTTTACGATTAACAAAGAGAGCAAAGAAAAAGTGTACAGCATGTGTAAAACTGATCAATGTATGTGGTATGTTCACAAACCTAAAAATTACCCAAGTGCTTCCTGGAGAGAGGAGGAGGAGGAAATTACCACTTGCACCAAAGGACTCAAGGTGATGCCAACTCACAGCAATGCTCCCCACCCTGCAGCTGAAGCCATTAACCTTAGGACCCCCCAGAGTGGTGGCAGGGTGAACATAGCACCAGGGAAAGGGTCAGACAGTAGAAAGTTTGTGTATATCATTCTACCTGCATGTAATTTGATCTGCAAGTGTTAGTATGGAACTAGCCCACTAGTAATTCTTTGATGAGACTTCTATAACTTCTTTTCATTTGTTCTTTTTTTTTTTAAAAAAAAAAAAAGTTACGTTTTTGCCTGTAGTTAGAATATAACGGCTTGGTGAAAGCTCATACAGACTACTTTGTAACTTTGTTGCAACGAACTGGTAGTTAGCCTTTCATAAATAAAAACATGATATTTTATACTCTTGTTAATTAAGGCAGTCTCTTTTGTGAATCTGAAGGCAACCTGAATGCACCAGTCCCTAATTGTGATCATAAGTTTTAAGATTAACATATTCTTCTTAGGAAGCATCTTTAGGTATGGTAATTCTGTACTTCTTGAGGATACTTAATGTCCTGCATTAGCTTTGCAAACTTGCAATTCATTGAACATTTTTAGCTACTTTATTTCTAACAACAGTTGTCTAAAGACCAGGTGATTCTTACTTCAGCTTTTGCTTAGGTTTGGGCAAGTGTAGGTTAGTGAAATCCATTTCTCTTCTGTCAGTTATCCAGTAGGTAATTTATACATAGATCACTAATTGTTGGTCACAGTGGTCACTGGTTGTAGCCTCAGTTTTGACATGTACAACTTTAATGTGTTAAGCTTATTTAAATATTTATTTTCTTTCAAATAATTTATATTTTTTGTTCATTTAACATTCATCTCAGGCATTCAGGCTCTTTTGATATTGATTCAATGATTGTGTTATCACATTGTTCAACTGATTTTTGTCTTTTTTTCCTTCTCACCTTTCTAAGCAACAATATGATCTGGGTACAGCTTAGTACCTCTCTACCATTAAGATGTTGTATTTCATTATGAAAAACATCAGGAAATAAAGCACCCTTGAATTGAAGGGCCTGTTCGCCCAAGGCAGTACTGACACAAATCTGCTACATTTCACTAAAGTAACTACAAGAATTTTAACAATGCATCAAATATAGAAAAATAATTGTATCTCCAAAAACTTCTTCTGTTGTAAGCAACGTTCCTTCTACATGCTTGTATTTCCATTATGGGGTCTTGTATTTTCACTATAGGGTGTCTGTGGCTGGCAGCAGGTGTTGTTGAGCTCTCCTCACATACCATCTCCCTCTTCTTTATTCTTCTTCCTGGAGTGAGAATAGCTGTTTTTTCAAAACAAGAGTCAGGGTATGGCTAAGCTCTTTTAGCTTCACTCTGTACTATGCTGAGAACTGTCTTATTCTACCTCATCCATTCTCAAATTGTTCCTCTTTTCTTTTTGTGTTCACTCTTTCTCAACTGATGGGACCTAGGACCTGAAAGTTTTTTAATCCTAAAACAGGTACCACAAAGAAATTATATCTATTCTGATTTACTTGTTACTTTTCCTACAATCAGTGTTGAAGGCAACATCTTGATTTTTGCATTTATGCCCAGATTAAAAATTAATAGGTTTGCATTTGTCAAATGGCATGCTCCTTAATTATTTTCTATAGCATTGTCCACTGATCTTATGAATAATGTCCCTGTAGCAACAGTGCTGTGATTATCATCTTTGGTTAGTCTCTGTGCTATGTTCTTATTTTCAAATTCTTGCAAGGTTTGAAATCCATTGCAATTCTCATATTGTTCTTCAAGTACCCGTTGTCTCTTTTCATAACTATATTTGTTACATTATAGGAATTTCTGTGTATCATGTAGATGAAATTTATGCCTGAGATCTACACAATTCCTGCTGCAGGTTTCTCTTCTATTATTCTTGGATGGTGGATTATTTCAATTTTATGAGGACACTTTCTATTCATTGATCTGGATTGTGTAATTTTGTTTGCTATGCAAACTCCATTTGTTCTTTCAAGTTTCTCCTGGTAGTTTTATTCAAGCACTTTGGCTGGTGTGCTAGACAGAAATCAGTTCTCTGTCAGCACGCATCCTTTTAAAATTGTAAGGCTGCTTTCTCACCCAGAGATAATTCATCATCTTTCTTGGCTTTTATGTTCTTATCACTCACACACTTCACTTTTGCAGAGGTTGCTACTCCTCAGATTTCTACTACAGAGTTTCATAATCCATTTTCCCGGCTTTGGTCAACTGGAAATTATAAAACACAGCAGGTGTTTTGAAATACCTGTTATCTTTTATGAGGGAGTGGGCTATGGAGTAATGCATCAGGTTAAGGGTGGGTGGACTCATCACTGAGTGACGGATGCTGTAAGGCAGTAGATGAGGATGAAGGAAGCCTGAATCACACAGTGTGAGGCAGGCTGGTTTTGGAATGGTATGGAATATAGTTCTGTCAGTCTCGAGAGATGAAAGGAATTGGCATGCAGAAAGGAATGAAAGCGGATCAGGATGAGAGGGCACTTGTCTCTGGAGGGTGATGTGTGTTTCCTCTGCTATACTCAACATGCAGTGAAGTTAAACATCATCACCATGTAGTAAATAAGAACCACATCATTAGTCTGAGGTTCAGTACTAAGAGAGATTGTCATCAGTGATCCAGAAGCCCAGTGAATCTATTGCATTCATTTTATAAATCAGAACTGATCAGGTCCCAAGTTTGGTGTGGTTTCTTTTCCTAAAATCCAATGCCTAACACTTAAATGCATTTTAATTGTTTTCAATGTAGTTCTCTACAGTGAATCCATCAGGCTTTCAATGCACATTGTCTTTCACTGTAATTCAGTTTGTGTCTACACGAGTAGGCTTGAGTAGTTACAATTCCCATGCTAGGGCTGTGAGCAAATGACCAGGCTGCTGTGTAGACTCTGGCCAAAGTTGTGCAAGCTGAACAGAGTCTGGAAAAATGCTGGACATGACATGAGAAATCATAGAACATAAAATGTTATGAGAATCTGACAAAAACTACAGACAGCACTGTGGGGAACAGCTTGACCCCCTATGCAGTTAAGGCAGAATTACATGAGAAACACCCGAAGTCTACAGGTAGTTGGACTGGTGCATTAGAGATCTTAGAGGTGCAAATTCTTGCAAGGCAGACAGCATACAGATAACATTATAAATAACACCATATAAGATAGATTTATGATAATCTTACTCATTTTACCTTCTTGTAGAAAGTTTCATAATCTACCTCAATCCGTACCAGTACTTTATGGGGCATTTAATTATTAGCATTTTAGTTTGAATCAGAATCTCAGTTTGGAGGAGAGCCTCCTGATCACTTCCAGTGTCTGGGCCATTACTTACAGTGATCAGAGATCACAGGCATGAACTAGACTCCTGTCCTCTTATGAAATTAAATTAAAGCTGGGCTCCAGAAAGGCTCTTTGACTTCTAATGGGAACTCAGTTTGTGTAATCAGGCTACCACTAGCCTGAAGCAAAACCCACTGAAATGCTAGGGAAGGGATAGTGCTGTCATCCTAAATATAAGTAGTGTGGATGTTGGGTCCACAGCGCAGACCATTTTGCTGTCCAGACAGGCTGTGCTGCTGGTTAATGAAGACTTACAAAGGTGTTGTCCAACTTCATGTGCTCCTGGGAGAGCCCATTCATTGGTACTGCACTTGGAAAGCTCTGTTACCAGACAGCATGTGTAACCTTCTGTACCAATGAGTGTCTCGTCAACCGTGTGATCTATGTCTGGTTTATCACTCGTTAGATGCCTGATACCTTACATATGATTAAATGTAAGGCCACACTCAGTCCTAAAATAGTCATATTCACTGGCTTTGAGAAGCAAAGCTTGATGCAGTGGTCACATGGTTTATGAGTTTGTACTCCTCTATCAACACATAAGCTTCCAATAAAAGAAGCATTTTCCTGACATTTTACCCTGTGAAAATTCAGTCTTTAAACCCCATGTGTTCAATAAGAGAAAATATCATTAGTATATCACTAGAAAGTACCTTTCTAATATCCTCAGATAGAAATATTGAGGATCTCACCTACTGTGGCCCCAGACTACTGTTTCTAACAGCTATAGAAATTACTGATGAGTAGTGACAGAAAATATGTGCTGAACTTAGGAGGAGTGTTATAAAATGATGTGTTTTAAGAATTCCTGAGTTGGTTGAGAAAATAAAAGAGAAATGTGATTGTTACCATTGTTGCTACCATACAAGCATATACCTTTCTGTAAGATAGGTCTGTGTTATAAAATCATGTTACTGATGTCTTACCTGTTCAAAATCATCATGAGCCAAACATTTTTTTTTTGACATTTGAAAAAAAGATCCAGTTTGTATTTTTTACAAAGTTAGAAAAAAATCATAGCCTTTCCTGAAAGACATTTGGTTCTTTCTAAGGTTTATTTTAGGAATCTTTAAAAGCAATATGCAAGAGACTTTCAGCAGTCACTAGGATGTCACTTTATTAAAACTTAATTCTGTTGAAATACTTCATGTGAAATTATTCTAGAAGCTGCAATCATTTTTATTTTTTTTTTGCCCCCAGAAAACAGAAAAGTACTGTAACATTTGATGATAGACTGTTAGATTATGCTCTAGTTCTTACAGACATTCAGTGAGATTTCAATGTTAAGCTAAAATGCCAAAGTTAATTTAACTATAAAGATAAAAATATTCTACCATCTGTGCTGCTTATCTTATGCTTTTAGCTGAAAACAATTACCTTATTTTTTAACTTAAAAAAAAAAAAATCATGGGTCACATTTATTGAGTTACTATTTTAGCATCATCTGTAGAATGTTGATTTCTCATGGAGTCAGATCTAGGACTCTGGAGCTAAAGGAGGTAACCCCTGTGTATTCTGTGGAAAATCAGAAAGTCCTTAGGACTAGATCTTCTATTGTAGATAAAAAGAACTGTGTGTAGTATGTGAAGCACAGCATCATGCAATTCTTTTTTGTGTCAAGCAATAGTGTAAATTAGGCAAGGCTAAAATAAGTAAAGTTAATGCAGAATTAAATAAGCTAAGTAAAAACAAATTGTAATCTATTGTTACAGATTTTCTATCTTAGAGATCTAAATACTCATAAAGTATTATTTTTAGTATATACTAAAAAGCTATAATTTCTTAGACAATTTTAAGCAAATTAGTTTACTTTTTTTTCTGTGACTATGCTTTCTGTCTATAAAATGTGACTATGCAGAGCTATTTTCAAAATTGCATTTCCCAAAATATTTTTGAAGACTGAGTTTTCAGCTCCTCATTTCTTCACCATTACTTATTGCTGTCTTGTGTAACAATGACATCAATTTTTCATTAGGTTGTTATAGCCAATGCCATTAAGATGATCACTCCTTTATATCTTTATTTTTTTATGTAGAGGTAACTGCTATGACTGTGCATTACAATTTGCATTCACTGTCTCAAAGCCTTGTATAGGAAAGTGGGCTGACATTTCAGAACATTAAGTAGGATCATTAGACTTATTTTATAGCTGGGTAAGTGGGAGACAAAAATCATCAAGATAAATCTAGGTGAGGTGCATCACCATCTTAACCAGTGTACACTGGATTGCATAGGTACTATGTATCAGAACTGGAACTGAAATTCAGTCCTCACACCTCAAATTGAAGTATTAGGGCATACTTTCATTTAGCAATACTAAAGTGTACATCCTACAGATGTTCATTAAATGTCTTTAAAACTTTAATAAACAGTAGCATTTCTTAATGCACTCCAAAATCGTTAAATGGATCTTTATCTTTTTCTTTTTTTCAGGGGGAGAATGGATAAGGTTCAGACAGATTAATGCAACTTTTTCATTATGGATTTAATATTTCAGTGCTTGCTTCTGGAGTATTTAGCATTTTTTCACTCTGCTGATTAAAATCTGTTGTAGATGATAATTATGCTGGTTTTATTATTCAAACACTCAAAATTGATTTTTAAATCTTTAAGTGGCTTGTACTAGACTTTTATTTCTCAAAGGGTTTAGAAGTCTACTTATATTATATCCTTTTGTCATGTTCTCTGTAAACGCTAAATCAATGCAAAATTAGTAGATTTGCTGTTCTAAAAAAAAAAACACAAAAACCAACACCCTTTTTTCATAGGAGGAAGAACTAAGGAAAAGTGGAGAAGCCAAATATGCGCACTTGAGTGATGAGCTTCATGTATTAATTGAAGTCTTTGCTCCACCTGGGGAGGCGTATTCCCGCATGAGTCATGCCTTGGAAGAAATAAAAAAATTCCTCGTTCCTGTAAGTGGTTTATAGCATTCTTCTGTCGCTCATTATGGTTTTGCCACTCTGAATGTGTGCCTTCTGTAAACACCTTTAGCTCAAGAACAAAAAAAGTTCAGTTGGACATGAATTTTTCATTGCTTCTTCTCAGGGAGATGCCAAACAGGCCATTAATTGTCACAGTTCATCCATGATATATTTTCTAGATGTTTTATTATTTCCATTTGTCTATTTTTTTATATTTTTTTTTGTTTTCCTTTCTTGGTGTTTGGAGGGAAGGGCGGATTACTTTTTTTCAGGTTGCAGGCATTAGTCATTAGACTGCGAGCACACTTTCAAGGTTTTTGAATATTCGAGTCTGTAAAAACATTTGGTATATGTATGTAATAATTTATCCAAATATCTTGCTAATGAAGTTAATGAATTTCTTGTGGAGAAAAGATCACAAGCAAAACATTAGTTAGATGTTTCTGTACAGATGTTTCTGTTCATCATGACTCAGACCACAGTTTAGCAGTCCTCCATTAGCTAAGGGAGTGCAGAAACATTCTAAAGCTGGGAACCTTTTCAGTTCAATTTATACTAAATATATTTCTTTCTGAAATATTTACTTTTTTTTGTCTACTAATTTGCCATCACGATCTCTGAACTTTACTTTTGTCCACATATATACAGTATTCTGTGTATTTTAATAATTAAAAATTTGCCCTAGAATTTAAGCATATGCATGCTAAATACTCACTAGAGGTTGTTTTGTATAGTACTAGAATTACATGACTTATTGTCTGAGGTCTATCCCGAGACTATTTAGCACTCTAAACATGTCCAGAACTTAGATTCCTTAAAAAAAAACATAATGGGAGCTTGTTTCTATTTCTGAAAAAAATGAAGTGCAATAACTGTTCATATCTCTCAATAATAAGGGAAGGATTCAATGAATGCCTTTTTGGTATGAGTAATATGAAACCATGATAAGAGATATTCAGGTGAGGCATATGCATATTTTCATGGCAGAACTTAAATGTTTTATTTGGTGGGAGCCTCTTGGCAGGGGAAAAGGAGAATACACTATAGTATTTAAATACCGTGTTTAAGACGTTGAATTTTTTTAAGAAACACTTTTTTAAGAATACTAAATAAGTTACTTAAAATGTTAAAATTAAAAGCTGGATATTTCTTCTAAATAATTAAGTTTATTGGCAAAGAAATGAGTGCTCAGAAATTAGCTACATTTTAACCAAGCTGACGCTGTCTTACTGATTCTCCATTTACATACCCTTATTATTCTGACAGTTTGGGAAGACTGCTAATAACACAGTATTTCAAATTCTGGAAAATAACTGTAAGACAAGAAAACTTTTTTTTTATTATTTCTGACTGTGTTAAAAATACAGTATGAGGGACAAATTAGGTCAGTGTCATATGCTGGCGACATAACATGGAATGACATTTTGGCTGCAAGTTAATAGTGAAGATCTGCCAGGCTATAACACTGAAAAAAAACCCTTAAGTAGCATGTTTTTGAAAAGTCTGGAGTGTCATAGCTAAAAATGGTGACAGGGTCAGTTACAAAGATTGCCAGTGTCTGGCCTTTGGATAACCATATTTCCAGTAGTTTGGGACTTTGCCAAACTTTAATGTGTTTCTGTAAGAGGTTCCTGTTTAAAATTACCTTTATATGCCCTCTTCATTCTGGAAGAGAGCTCCTACATTATAGGATGATGGCACCTATTCCTATGCCCCCTGGATTTTTAACATCCATTACGTAGGTGGTGAGCACACTGAGACTAGTAAAGAATGATCAAAAGAGACTTTAGAGCCTTGGGACGACTGGTGAGGGATTCTGGGGCACAAATTATCCTTTCCTCTCTCCTTCCAGTGGCAGGCAGCAACATCGGAGGTGAAGGGGCAAATAGAAGTTATTAATACATGGCTCCGTCGCTGGTGTCACCATAACAATTTCAGCTGTTTTGACAACAGGATGACCTATACAGCACCAAGGTTACTGATGCCTAATGGGAAACACCTTTCTCAAAGGAGAGAGTCTTTGCACAAGAGTTTGCAGAGCTGATTGACAGAGCTTTTAACTAGGTATGAAGGGGGAAGGGCATGTATCCAGACTAGCTAGAGATGGCCATGGGTGTCATATCCCAGCACTTGTGGGGCAACATGCTGGCATTTGTAAGAACCAGAAGGTCTTCCATCCCCCAAGGGCAAAAACTAAACACTCAACCCGCTCTCTGAAATGCTTTTACACAATGCATGCAGCATGGGGAATAAGCAGGAGTTATTGGAGATCTATGTTTGGTCTCAGGGCCATGATGTCACTGCAGTTATTGAGACATGGTGAGATAGCTCACATGACTGGAATGTTGTCATGGACGGTTATGTACCTTTTAGGAAAGATAGAACAGCACGGTGAGGTGATGGAGTTGCTGTTGATGTTCAAGAGCAACTGGAATGCATTGAGCTCTTCCCAGGGGAGGATGAAGACTGTGATAAAAGCTTATGGGTGAGAATTAAGGGTCACTCGAATATAGGTGAAACTCATGTGGGTGTCTACTACAGACCACCAAACCAGGAAGAGAATGTTGATGAGACCTTCTTCAAGCAGCTGGAAGTAGCCTCAAGATCACATGCCCTGGTGATCATGGGTGGCTTCAATCACCCTGATATTTGTTGGAAGGGCTACACAGCAAGGCATACTCAGTCCAGAAGACTTTTGCAATGCATCAATGATAACTTCCTGATGCAAGTATTGGAAGTGACAACGAGGAAGGGTGTACTTCTGGACCTTGTATTAACAAGCAAAGAAGGTCTGGTCAGGGATGTGAAGGTTGGGGGCAGCCTTGAAGGTAGTGATCATGATATGGTAGAGTTTAGTATCATACAAGGAAGAAGCAAGGCAGTAAGTAAGATTGCAACCCTAGACTTCAGGGGGGCTAACTTTGTGCTCTTCAAAGACCTGCTTGGGGGAATCCCTTGGGCTAAGACTTGAGAAGGTAAAGGAGCCCAAGAGAGCTGGTTGATATTAAAATGTTACTTCCTCCATGCTCAAGATAGGTGCATTCCTTTGAGTAAAAAATCAAGTAGAGGAGTCAGGAGACCAACATGGATGATCAAGGAGCTGCTGGAAAAACTCAAGTGGAAGAATGAAATTCACAGCAGGTGGAAAAAGGGACTGGTGTCTTGAGAGAATTATAGGAATGCTGTCAGTGTTTGTAGGGATGCAACAGGGAATCCCAAGGCCCTTTTGGAATTAACTCTGGACAAGGAAGTGAAGGAGAACAAGAAGGGCTTCTTCAAATACTGCAATGGTAAAAGGAAGTCTAGGGAAAATGGGGGCCCACTGCCGAATGAAGTGGGAGCACTGGTGACAGAGGATGCAGAGAAGGTGGAGTTACTGAATGCCTTCTTTTCTTCAGTCTTCACTGTTAAGACCAGCCCTCAAGAACCCCTGACCCTGGAAATAAGAGTGAAAGCCTGGAAGGAGGAAGTCTCTCCACTGGTTGATGAGGATTGAGTTAGAAATCACTTAGGTAAACTGAACACACAGAAATCCATGGGCCCTGATGGGCTGCACCCATGAGTGCTGAGGGAGGTGGCTGATATTGTTGCTCTACCACTCTTCATCATTTTTGAAAGATCATGGAGAACAGGTGAGGTGTCTGAGGACTGGAGGAAAGCCAATGTCAGTCCAGTTTTCAAAAAGGGCAGGAAGGAAGACCCTGGTAATTGCAGAATAGTCAGCCTCACCTCCATCACTGGAATGGTAATGGAGCATCTCATTCTGGAGATCATATCTCAGCACATGGAAGAAAAGGCTATCAAGAGTAGCCAACACGGATTTACTAAAGGGAAGTCATGTTTGACTAATCTGATAGCCTTCTATGATGGTGTGACTAAATGGGTGGATGAAGGGAGAGCAGTGGATGTTGTCTACCTCGACTTCAACAATGCTTTTGATACTGTCTCCCATAACACCCTCATGGGTAAGCTCAGGAAGTGTGGGTTAGAAGAGTGGACAGTGAGGTGAATTAAGAACTGGCTGAACAATAAAGCTCAGAGGTTTTTTTGATAAGTGGTTCAAAGTCCAGCTATTGACCTGTAAAAGGTAGTGTTCCCCAGGGGTCATTTCTGGGTCCAGTCTTATTCAACATCTTCAATAACCTGGATGAAGGGAGGAGTGGTTGATACACCAGAATGCTGTGCTGCTGTCCAGTGAGATCTGGAAAGACTGGAGAGCTGGCCAAAGGTAAACCTAATTAGATTGTGCAAGGATAAGTGTAGAGTCCTAGACCTGGGGAGGAACACCATATATGGTACAAGTTAGGGGTAGACCATCTGGAAAGCAGCTCCATGGTGAAGGACCTTGGCATCCTAGTGGACAATAGTTATCCATGGGACAGCACTATGCCCTTGTGGACAGGAAGGCCAATGGTATCCTGGGGTGGATAGAGAAGAGTGTGGCCAGCAGGTTGAGGGAGGTTCTCTTCCCCTTCTGCCCTAGAGAGACCTCATCTGGAGTATTGTGTCCAGTTCTGGTCTCCCCAGTGCAAGAGGGACAGGGAAATACTAGAGAGTCCAATAGAGAGCTACAAAGATGATTAAGGGACTACAGAATCTCTCTTAGGAAAGGCTGAGAGACCTGGGGCTGTTTAGCCTGGAAAGGAGAAGAGTGAGAGGGGATCCTATTAACGTTTGCAAATATCTGAAGAGGGGGTGTCAAGTAGAAGGTACCAGTCTCTTTTTAGTGGTACAAGGGGCAACAGGCACAAGATGGAACACAGGAAGTTCCACCTCAACATGAGGAAAAACTTCTTTCCTGGGAGAATGACAGAACAGTGGAACAGGCTGCCCAGAGAGGTTGTGGAGTCTCCTTCTCTGGAGACTTTCAAGACCCACCTGAATCTGTTCCTGTGTGGCATGCCCTGGGTGTTCCTGAGCTGGGAGAGGGTTGGACTTGATCTCCAGAAGTCCTTTCCAACCTCTACCATTCTGTGATTCTATGATTCTGTCCAGCCTGAGAAAGTCTGTTCTGGGTGAATAAGGGGGAGAGCATTGTGTGGTGAGAGTGGTGTTAAAATCTGTGGCATGTTGGTGTTGTAAATATTCAGCATCTGCACATATTTTGTGTGACACATTATTTATTGATAAGAATGATATGTATTTTCCAGCACAATTGAAATAGCTACACTGGAGAAAATATAAAACAGTCTCTGTTACAAGATTTTGAACTTGGTTGTCAGCCGCAATAATCACTCCAAACAAGTAACAATTGTACTTTATGACTTGTTTGTTAGTTTTATCCCCTCTGCTTCATTTCAGATTTACAACAATTTACAAAGCAATTATTAACTGGCTGGTTACAACGTGTGTCAAGGGGTTTACACTCGAAAAGCTTGCACTAGATAATTTCCTTTTTGTTCCCTATTTACAGCATCTCTTGAATTTATTTTATGATGTTTCATTGTTTAGGAGACCTAATTTATTGTAGCAGTGAATACTAGAATTGCATGACAGGGATGAAAGCAGTAGAACTTAATGGTTTTCTTTATACCAAATGAGGGATATAATAAATTATTGAAGTTAGTTTTTACATTGCTTATGAATTTTGTGACATTTAAGTGATATATTGCCCTCAGAAATTGAACTGATTGTGTCAGTAAGATGGAAGAATGTTTTCATACAGTATCAGTAAGTTTTAATGAGTCTGAATTTTAAAATACATACCTCAAAAACATAACAGAAAAAGAGAAAAATGTAGTATAGGACCAAGAAAGAAAAAAACCTTACCATTTTATAAACTGAAGCAAAGTTTTAATGAACAAGTCATTTTAATTTAAATGTGATTACTTCATTTTTACCTTTGACCTTGCCCAAGACTAGTATCAAAATCTTTATAGGAAGGATTTTACCTCTACATAAGAGGTAGAAACAAAGTACTGTGATTTACACTGGCTGTTCCACATGTTAACACATTTCAAAGCTGCAGGCAGCTCAGCCTCAGGTGGTGCGTTGGGATCCCTCCAAACAGGCATTTTAGTGAATGATTGAAGCCTCCATGTCTGAAGCCTTCAGTAGCTCACCAACTGATGTGCTTTTAAAGCCAAACTGCTTCATTTACTGTCTGCTGCTTCCATTTGGAAAATGCCTTGGGGTCTGTGTGGGAGCTGCCGTCAGGGCATTGCAAACTGGTAGATGAGATTTATTTTGCAATTGGCTTTGCTAGATCTTTTGTGTAGTTTATGCAAAACCTTGTATTTTGGAGAGGTGTTTTATATCCTATTACTAGCTAGATACTGTGCTCTTTTAGTTTGATGCTTACTCTCAATATGAAAGTGTGATATAATTCAAGTATGACAGATCAAAAGAACCATGACTAAGTAAATAGGATTAATATCTCAGATTTTTGAAACATGACTACCTCCTCCATATTTCTTTTTGGCAACTTAGTAAATATAAAAACCAAAACATTCTCCCCAAAGTCAAGGTTTTAGGGTAAAGATCAATTTTGAAACAGACCCTGACAATTCTAATAATTCTAATTCTAATGTAAGTTATCCAGTATTAGCTACAGGAAAAGTACAAACAGTAGGGATACTCAGGAGGAGCACATGTGTTTTGCAGATTCATCTCTACGGCCAGCACAGATTTGATAAAAAACACTGGTATCTGATTGCCAAGTACTCCTGACCCCAAACTGCCAGGAACCTAGGTCTGGGTGAGGAACCTAAGGCTGATGTTATGTCTCAGTGCCTCAGAATGGGATGCAGGGTCAGTGGACTAGAAGGGGAAATGTTTAAATTCACCAGTATGGGAGGGAAATAGCTTAGAAACTATTTTCAAGCTTTGCTGATTTTAAAAGGTTCATAGCTATTAAATGCTAAGAAACTTTCTTCACCATTAATAAGCAATGAAACGCTACATCATTCTTATCAGATATGACTGTATTGTTCTGATTTACATTCAAAAGTACAAATATATTTTCTGAACAAGCTATTATTTCCACAAAGTAAGGGGCAATAGTGTTTTTAGTAGTTCTGTGCTAACACATGCAAAATCTTTTTCTGATAACCATTTTTATCCCTTTAAGAATAGCAATTCTGTTTGACATGGTTAGCATCCCTTGGGAAGCAGATACTGTTCATTCATTTTATGTGTGAGTTCTCGGTAAGAGGGAGCTATTATGCAGAGGTCAGATTGCAGCTGTGGTGACACCACTGTTTTAAAAAGATTGTTTACAACTGTGTAGTTAGATGATCAGAAATTGAATCAATTACCACTTTAAGAGTTGCTCTTCAACTTATTTGCATACATTTCCTAGCCACTTGTATCTGCTTTAAATTGAGGCATACTGGAACCACCGAAGGGCTGAGAATAAACACATGGTCTTTTAATGCAGTCCTGTTGGTGGATGATCACTTGTGGTTGTCTGCCTGTGTAGAGCAAGTGTAGAGTCCTAAGGGAAATTGTATAAAGTCCTGCACCTGGAGAGGAGTAGCACCATGCACCAGTGCAGGTAAGGGGTTGACCCTCTGGAAGGCAGCTCTATGGAGAAGGACCTTGGTTTCCTGGTGGACAATAAGTTATCCATGGAACAGCAATGTGCCCTTGTGGCCAAGAAGGCCAATAGTATGCTTGGGTGCATTAAGAAGAGTGTGGCCAGTAGATTGAGAGAAGATCTGGACTGTTGTGTCCAGTTCTGACCTCCCTAGTTCAAGAGGGATGGGGAAATGATAGAGAGAGTCCAATAGAGAGCTACAAGGATGATTAAAGGACCGGAACATCTCTCTTTTGAGAAAAGGCTGAGAGACTTGGGGCTGTTTATTCTGGAGAAGAGAGGGTCTTATTAATGTTTGCAAATATCTGAAGAGGGGGTGTCAAGTGGAAGGGACCAGTCTCTTTTTAGTGGTTCAAGGGGCAACAGGCACAAGATGGAATACAGGAAGTTCCACCTCAACATGAGGAAAAACTTCTTCCCTGTGAGAATGACAGAACAGTGGAACAGGCTGCCCAGAGAGGTTGTGGAGTCTCTTCTCTGGAGACTTTCAAGAGCCACCTGAATATGTTCCCATGTGGCCTGCCCTGGGTGTTCCTGCTTTGGCAGGGGGATTGGACTTGATGATTTCCAGAGGTCCTTTCCAACCTCTACCATTCTGTGATTCTATGATTCTACCTCAATATTTTCTGAGGGTGTTTATAAGATCAGATCAGTTTCCTTTATTAGGAATTAGTGTGATAAAGGAACATGTGAATGCAGGTTTTTATGTTGTTGTGAATTCAGGCTACAATGTCTTTCAGAGTTTCTTGTAGATAACTACATCACTTATTGAGTAGTTAACTTCAATTCTTTTATGTCATCTTTTATTTCATACTGGAAGTTATTCATACCAGAAGTATGTATGAAAATACTGAGATCTGTTAGGAATTGTAAACAAACTGATAACACTTTATTTCAGTGGGAATAGTTGAACAATCTTAAATTAGATATTAATACCTTGAAGGTCTTTCTCCAGCTCATGTTTCAAAAGAAATTGTTTTACTTCAAATATACATTTACTTTATGCATATTAGTCCTCACAGGTACTAGAAACCAAAGTTACTAATGATCTGTCATGCCTTGTTTTCCTGACTATATTGTAGTACATATGGCACACAGTAGCAATTTTTTCATCAAGCCAGTTTTGACTATTTTATAAGGAGCATATGTACATATATGACATTTATTTTATGCATTTTTTATTAGCTATCTGAATTTCTTCTGTGTATTATAAAATCTCTATTTATATACCATTTCACATTTCCCTAACTATGATGGTGAGCACTGGCACAGCTCCATCTCTAAAGAAACATCTCTTACTGTCCAAGTAAATAATTTATGCTTGCATATTATGCAAAAATACTTGCAGTTATTACTAAAAATTGTGATAAGGATATTATTTAAGCATCTCTTTTAGTTGTGCTGGGTTCTGTTTTTCTCGGTGTGCAACATCTCTGGCAATTTCACTGACAAGTTTTGATAATCAATGAAAAAAAAAAAAGGCCTAAAATGTCATAACACTTTACCTCTTCACAGCATTTTTGCCTACATGTTACTTATCAAATCAAATAATTATAAATATATTCAAACACAAGAGTACTCAAGAGACAGTGATTCTTGGCTTTAGACAGACTGTTGGGTTTTTTTCTTAACCACAATGTTGCTTGATTGAACAGAAGCACTTGCATAGTTTATATCACCCATTTTAAGTTTGATGAAAATAAGTTCAAAGCTACCCCTCAAAGTGAAGGTTTGAGGGTGGAGATGTACACTAAAATGGCCTTTTGAATTCAGAATTATACTCAAGTATTTCTCAACTGTCTGAAATTTTATGTACTTACTGATATACAGTGGAGACTACTGGTTCTTTCTGCTGTGAAGCTATAATATGAATAGCACAAAGATAACACAAAGAGCATGTATTTCCTCAATTGTCTTAAATTTGTGTTATTCTGAGTGGATCACCTGTTGGCATGTCAGACCAAGTATCTTTTCCCAAGCTTAGCTCTCCAGCTGCTTCAGGGTGGTATAGCTACTTCACAGCCTCACACGTGTGTTAAGGGTTGATACTGAAGGTGAAATAGAGGTGAAATAAGACCTTTTTAGATATGCCAGAGATATATTTGTATGTCTGTGAAAGCAATCTCCTGGTGATCTCTCTCTGACACGCAGAAGAATCAGTATAAAAGGCATAGCCTTATTACCAAAGCCAGCCCTTTGTTTTTCTTTTCAGATTAACTGGAGACATAATCAGGGATTTTACACTGATGATTAATCTGAGCATACTATTGAAACATGGCCATAGTTTAAACAAATACTTAAAATTTGCTTGGTGAGTCTGTATTCATCAGCAATTTTATAGGTTTGTTATGCTGCTTCCTCTTGCCAGGGTATAGATTTTTCACCAGCAGCAAATCAGTAGCAATTATTTAGGTGTAGGTGATAAAGGTAATTCAGAGAGATTTGAATCCTACAATATTGCCACTGGTTTCTTAATAGCAGGTCTGTAATATATACCAAGAAGTTGTCTATGGTATTGCTCATTAGACTGTACAAACCACTTTGCTTCAGACCACCAGACCCTCTTGCACATCTGGCATTTAAGAGCTCTGTGTGTGAGTACAGATTTGGCCAATCATCTCATCAATAAAGATTGGGTATTTGACCCAGTGATGAGGCTGCAACTTAGTGGTCTGAAAATAAAATACCAAGTGGTTCTATATAAAAATAGGCATAAAAACTGTATGTAAAATAGTAGTCTTTCATGAAAAGAATTCTTTGTAATGATGAAAAAAAAATGAAATTTGTGTCCTGATTTGAGTAGAACAGAACTAAATCTGTTCAGTGATTTAACTTTTCATATCAGTTCTTCTAACTGCACTTTCTGAAGTTAGCAGCCTGTTTTCACAGACAGTGTCTGCTGCTGGCAGTGATAACAGCCCATGTTTAAAGTTATACCAAGGATTGGTGTGCAGACCAAGGCCACTGCTGGATCTTGTGCACCACACTGGGGGTGCAGGAAAGTGAAAGGACACGCCTGAAGGGAGGAGCGGAAAGGACAGGTGACCCTAAACTGACCAACGAGGTATTCCATCCCATATAAATCATATTCAGTATAAAACTGAGGGTTTGCAAGGGTCTCATCACTTTCTTTACCCTCTTAGCCCGCTTTGCTAGGCTTGGCATAGGTCCTCTTCCAGTTTATTCTTTGGAGCATCTGAGGAGGACTCTGTCCATTCTGCCTTTGATCCCAATCAGTGTGTTCCTGAATCCAGTACCAGAATCCAGTTCCTGAACACAGCTCCCATCTGCTGCAGGGCCCAGTCTGGGACTCTCCCAGTGCCTGCTCCACAGCATCAGTGGTGATGGTGACATAATTACCATCAGAGGGTGTTGAGTTCAATACTGGCTTTGTATATATTTGTATATATTCCATTAATATTATTATTTTCATTTTCATTAAACTCTTCTAGTTTCCTTTTCTAATCAAAAAGTCTTTCTCCCTTATGCTCTTTCTCTTCCCCTTTGGGGAGGGAGGGGGGTTAACAGAGAGCATCTGTTACAGGTCTGAGGGGCTGCCCTGACCTCTAAATCATGTCAATGTGCAAAATGTCATCATGCATTTCCATCATATATACTAGTCTCATTTTTTTCATCCACCAGTATGAGGAAAGAAAAGGACAATAGTGCGGTTATAAACATAAGACTGAAAGCAAAGAAATAAGAGTTCTTTATTTTGGCTCTTTCAAGAAATTGATTTGTGGCTTAGCCAGGTTATTTTATCTCTGTTTCACTTTTTTCAGCAAAATGACAATGGGATTTTTGAGGTTTAATTAATTTGTGAAGGTAGACTCAAAAAATTTATTTTCCTGTTTTATTTCATATTGAAAAGCTTACTGCAAATAATACTCAGACAATGTGTTGGGCTTTGAGGTTTGTTGTGATTTTTTGTGTCTTCCTTGTTTTCCTTTTGAAAAAGGGAAGAAAGAAGGTTTTAGTGGCAATTTTTGACTTTTTTTTTTTTTTTTTTCAATGCAGCAAAGGTCAGTGTAGCCAATCTGAGGATGCTGAATTAGGCTTGCTTAGAAAAACATAAAAGCATAAAACCAGAGTAATCTTTCCTCCATTGTGTTCCTTCAGCTTCCAGCAGTCAAAAATTGAATCTTTAAGTAGTTATATCAAGACCATCTTGCCTTATACCCTGTGGTAGATTTTTATTCTCTTCCTGAGCTTTTTTGAACTGTAGTTATGTTTTTGGCATCAGAAAAATATCAGGTGGAAATGAGCTTGACAGTTCAATTATGCAATCAGTGTGAAAACAAAAACAATACCCCAGAAGCCTACTCTTGCTTGTTTTAAAGAAGCTGCTTTAACACTTTGAGTGCCCACATCTTCATGCATAAAGACAACGGATAATCTTACACCAGTCCTCACTCTTACATTGGCTCTAGATTTGTTACTTTTCCAAGTCCACCGTCTTTTCTTCCAGAATAGTAGAGGTAGCTCTGATTATCCACGTGACATTTGTCTGACTATTTTTTCCTCATCTTTCAGTCGCTTCCTTAAGTTACCCCTGGGGTTTTTTTTGTGTTGGGATGGGATGCCCAGGATGGCACACAGTAAAATAATCTCAGTAGTCAAGAAGCAGTACACTGATGAAATAAGTCTTCTGTTATTTTATGATTTAGTGTCAGTTTTTTTCTAGTATTATCTACCATTCTTCCTGCTTGCACTGATTTGATGTTTTGAAATCTTTTTTTATCATTTATATTTATGATGCGCAAAACTGATTTTTTATCACTCAATAAATTATTCCCCTCGGAAAACAAAAAGATTTAAAATAGCCTAGCTATTCTTAATATTCCTTCTCCTATAACCAAAGAGAAAACTAATAATGAAAAAGGTGCTCTCTTTAATCTTTTGACAACTTCTGGTGTGTCTGAATAGAGTTTTGATCTCTGTTTGTGGAGTTCTTGAAGACTAGATGTCTTATTTTCTCTGTGTCCTGCCATATGACATAAACCTGTTCAGAAATTGTGTGAAGAGTAAAAGTACATTCATCCACGTAATGGACTTCTACAAGACTGGTGACAACAGCCTGAATACATTCAGTATGCGCAAACACGAGTAGGTTTCAGTAAGTAAAGGATATATATTTGCATGGATTCCTGATGTTTTGAAACGTTTAAAGTGTCCTATTCTCGAGGAATAATATGACAAAATTTTCTTGGCATGAGGTAGTTAAAAGAAAAAATAAGTTCAGATATCAAGTTGAAAAGAACAGATTGTTGGTTGACCACGAAAACATCTTTCTATAGAAAAACAATAACTTTAGTTTAATATGATTTTGGTTCAGACTGAGTGATGAAGGGATGGCAAGAACTTGTAAACAATCACTGTATAAAAAATCAGGAGAAGATGCAGAAGACAGATTAATAGCAATTAAATTTATACAATAAAGAATACATATTTAATTGAATAGTTGTGATGGAAATATATTGCCAGCAGTGCAATAATAATACAAATTAGTTCAAGGAACATTATGAATAAAAGCAATCCTAAAAATAGATATAGACTTCAGTCCCTGGAGATGGTAACTTCATCAATAACATTAATGATGCAGAAAATGCAGAATCTTTTAATAAATATCAGTTGTGTAGCTGGAAAAATACAGGATGGTGTAGCTGTGTCTTACAAAAATGATGCAATACTTTGCAGTTACTAGTACAGTGACATTAATTTTAAGGAAAACTACTTAAATCAGGAAACTGGAGAAGAGTTCATAGTGTGCTGGTGTGAAAGAAGTTCTGTGAACAGAAGAGCTAATGAAGGCTGAGGAAGAGTTGAGGGAGGTTCTCCTCCCTCTCTACTCTGCCCTAATGAGGCTACATCTGGAGTACTGTGACAGTTCTGAATTACCCAGTTCAAGAGAGACAGGGAACTACAAGAGGGAGTCCAACAGAGAGCTGCAAAGTTGATTGGAGGACTGGAGAAAGGTTCCAAAGTCTCCAAAACTTACAAAGGAAGGGTGAAAGACCTGGAGCTGTTTATCCTGGAGAAAAGAAGACTGAGAGGGGCTCTTATCAATGCTTATAAATAACTAAAGGGTGGCTGTCAAGAGGATCTCTTTCTCAGTCTCTTTTCAGTGCTGCCCATTGATAGGACTAGGGGAAATGGACACAAACTATAACATAGGAAGTTCCACCTCAACATGGGGAAAAACATCTTTACTTAGAGGTGACAGAGCCCTAGAACAGGCTGCCCAGGGAGGCTGTCAATATCCTTCTCTGGACACTTTCAAAAGCCACCTGGATGAGTTCCTGTGCAACCTGCTCAAGGTGATCCTGCTTTAGCAGAGGGGTTGGCCTAGATAATCTCCAAGAGGTCCCTTCCAATCCCTACCATTCTGCGATTCTGATTTATAATGACTTTTGGACTTCTGTTTGGATTTTGAGGGGTTATATAGGGAGTATATGCTCAGTTTGTAACTGTTATGTATTCCAGACATTCACAATTTAATTTCTGGTGGTTTTTGGTTGACCTTGTGTGGTCATTTGCTCTTCATTAAGGGCGAGTTGTATTCCTCACCCTTCTGGATGAGCACTTTCATGAAACTGAGAAGGACTGACTGTTTTCGGACTACAAGACATCTGTTAGATACAGCTGGAGTTGACCAGTTGTCCTGGTTTGGGTGAAAACAGAACTAATTCTGTTCAGTGATTTTACTTTTCAGTTCAGTACTTCTAATTAACA
>JANHFX010001302.1:0-31299 GCA_027560015.1 Chloroceryle amazona
TTCAGAAAGTGCTGTTAATTAGAAATACTGAACTGAAGAGTAAAATCACTGAACAGAATTAGTCCTGTTTTCACCCAGACCAGGACAAGAAGGAAGGAAAATTAATTTAGAAACAGTAAGCCTACCCCTCGGTTCCCAAGCTAAATGTGTTTCTAGCAGTGTCATTTTCTCCTGATCTAAATAAATATTCACATTTCACCTCTCAATGCATGCTGGTGTATAAGGCCTATTTGGTCACTGAACTACTAAATCAGTTGAAGGTTTCCAGAGAGATGAAAATTACAACGTCATTTGTGTTCACAGCAACTCATCAACTAACATGTTGAATTTGAACTGTTTTGAGGCTGAAGACAATGCAAAGGAGGAAAGTCTGTACTATATCAACAGCCACAAGAATCTTGACATGTATGTGGATGCCTTATGAAAAACATACTGTGCAAACTCTACTATTTAAGAATAGCTATTAGATGACCTCTCAATGCTGGACTCTGCCTTTCTCATCCCTTAGTGAAGTGTTTCACAAGGAAATTATTGCATAGAAGATATACTTTTATATGGTTCTAAATTAATGTATCAAAATTTTAATGTGAGCAAAATTTAGTGAATTTGACTTTGTAAAGCAAACTTTCTGGTTTATGACAATGTATAACCTTTTAATTAGTAATAGGTGTGTCTTAAGGAGTTGTAAAGTACAAGGATGTAAATCGGTTTGCTCAACAGGATCAGCTGCAAGCTTTTTTCTACATTTGCTCTCTAACAAGTCAGGAAATATATTTAAATCAAGGTTCCAATAAAACTAGCAGATCCTGCTTTTCAGTTGAGGAAATGTATTAATGTCAGCAGACAAACAAATCATCCAATCTGAAATTAGTTTAGGAAGCATATTTTATCGTTACTGTTTATTGAGCTAGGTAGACAAACAATGCATATCCAATTACATTCTCATAGTAATACACCTATGTTACTCTCTGCAAATGTCAAAGACTGACTAAAGAAAAAGTCACTCAGTAACCCAGGCACAGAAACCAATACTAAGCAGTAATTGAAAATCATGTGTTTGCTTGGAAACTGCTGAGAATACTGCTTTGTTTCAACTGAAGAGAAAGATAAATTACGTGTTAAAATAGTAAAAACTTCTCCTTCCTAGGTGCAATTGATCTTAGTTTTAAGAAACAGCATCAGAGAACTGATCATGAGTACAGTTCTTCAGCCTCAAAAATCTTTCAAGGCAACCCACAAACATTAGAAGAATCCTAAGATTAGATAAATAACACTAGAGAATTCAGATAGAGTTATTAGGTTATGGATGCATAGATTTAGACTCAGATTAACAGTAATGAAATATGCCTACTAAGAATAATGGTACTTTCAGAAAAGAGTAGATCTAATCAAGTCTGTTACACACTACTGAGTTTTTGTTCAAGGGGCTTGCTGTCTAATAGCTCTTTGGTGGCATTTGGAAATGGATGCAGTTATTAAACAATGTAAAAAGCTAATTTGTTTCTTGGCAGGAGAAGCTAGCCTTTTACTCTCACTCAGATTCAAATAAAATGACCCTCAAGTTAAATAACTTCAGAGAAGGTAAAGCATATGAACATGATAATGAAAAATACAACAGGCTATTATTTGCAAATTTACAATCTTCTGTTGGAAAATTTAATTGAAAAAAGAATGTAGATATATTTCAAAGTACTCTGAATCTGAAAGTACTCTGTACTCAATAAAATAGGGAGAATGGGAAAAGACACAAGAATATTGTGTTGTAAAAAAATTTTGGTGTGATTATTTTTCATAACAGCATAAAAACTACAGGATGGCAAGAGGTCCCTTGCCTGACACCTTTATTCAAGCAAAGTCCCTCTGAAATCAGTTTATGGTGATAAAGGAACAGTATTCATAAGATGTATACAACTTTTTTCATTAATCCTTTCAGTAATTGTAAGATTTGATTAGATTTTTATTTAGCTTCACAATACCAGGCAAGAGTCCAAAATGTAGATGCAATGTAGTCACTAAAATTAGCTTTTGCCATATACTCAGAAATAATGGAACCATTCCCTGTAGCTCCTATATAAAACAAAAATAAAGAAAAATTACCACAGATGTCTATGAAAATCTAATTACTTTTACTCAGAGATAGTCTACAAAGACAATTTAGCAAGTTAGGGTGGGCATTCCCTAACTACCACACAGCAGTCAGTTATCACATCACTTGTTATGAAACTTGGGACTCATCTGATCAAAGAGGTACAGATGAGCAAGTCATTACAAACACATAACTTTCTAATATGGATTTTAACCTAATGGCTAACATATCATCCTAATCTAAATAGATCATATTGATTTTGTGCCAGGTCACATTCAGTTGCCTAACCTTAGGTATCAAATGCTATTTGAGATATACTAAATGTTGCATCTCAGCACCATCTGCTAATTCTAAAGGTTGCAGCTTGTATAGGACTTCTTTTGACATAGGCCAACCCTGTGAACACAGGCATCCTAAACCTCTAAAATGTCCCAAAATGTCTATGGTTAGACAGTTGAAGTCAGCCCAAAGTGACTATTGATCTCTACTGTTTACAAAACATTTAAAATGCCTAGCTTAGTTTTTGCTATCCACATTTGTTTTAGGTGACTTCCAGCCACAGTGACTGAGTCCATCTGATACTGCTAATGGCCAGATCAAAAATGGACAGTTTAAATTACCTCTGAAAAATCACACTTTTGATTTTACCCTGAAATAGACTAAGAAATTTACAGAAGCCTAGATGCATTCTATCTCACTGTATACTTAACTAAAGTAGATCCACCTGACGTCCCTGTGTATGCCAGCCTGTCTAAAGCCCAGACTGACAAGGATCAGTCTGGCCTCATTGTAGATTGACATGAAAGTATGTGATTGAAGTTGTGTTGAAGGGTTTAGTGCTCACTATTGTGTATATGTGGATGCTCTTATGAGCTTCAGCTCAATTCAGAACAGGTTAATCATCTGACCATTAAAATTTACACCTGGTTTCTATGGTTATATTTGTAAACTAGACAGGGACAGACCACTGCTTTTAGCACTTTTATGTAATATCCATATTGTTAAATTCTTAGCACTGTCCAGTTCTTAGATAAATCCTGTTTTAGCCTGTCCTACTTTGTGGTCTTTCTCAAGAAAGAAAATAAATACATGTAACAGAGATTATTCTCAATAGATAGTTTGGTCATAGCAACTCTGTTTGATCAACACAAACACAAGCTGTACCCTGCAACTTATTTTTAAGGTCTGAGAACTGTCTCTGGTTTGTTTTATTTACTAGTGTAGGTGGATTCTGTATGAACAGCACAGTTCCTGACTCATTTCAGACAACTTGACAACTACATCTTCTCTCAAAAGACAGAATGGACAAGACTGTCTCAGTTTATAATCCCTCCACCTTCTGCAGTCCTCTAACACTATTTTGGCAGTCACTGGACTAAGCCACAGGTTCCCCTTGCTTCACACACTTCCTACTAACACGCCACACAGAACGGTGCTTATGACTTAGTGTCATCACATATTTCCTGGAGGAAGCCATGAAGATGTTTAGACTTTGCCCCAGGGTTAGAGAACAGTGACAGGCTCTGTTTTACATAGCTACCCACCCAACTTTAGTTATGATTCTTTTAGACTAGACCATGCTGTTTCAAATGTTTGGACTGCAATCTCAGTATGCTTGTAAATCATTGTGGTGAGCACCATAAAAGAACTTGAGTCAGTGATGCTTTTTCTGTCTTCCAAGATTAATTTTTGCTCCAGAATTTAAATAAGAAGTCAAAATATCAAGATTACACAAAACTAAAAGTTTCAGAAAAAACATCTATTAAACAATGTACTTCATTTCCATTTGTGGAGGGTTTTTTAATTAGGAAAAAAAAAGTTTTAAATTTTATAGGGAATGTTTAGTCTTGAAGGAGTTGCACTGAGATATTTCATCCTTCCGTTCTCTTTCATGTGTCAAACACTTTAGTCACACTATGTCTGAGATTACTCTAGCAAAATGCATTTATTGTCATTTGCATACATTCTTATACACCCATGGAAAAAAAAAAATAAAGCATGATAATCTACTACTGCTCTTAGCCTGGTTGGTAGCATTTACAGCAGGGTATTTGCTTCCAAAGTGTCTTTATGGATGCCTCAAAATAAAATTCTGTCTAAGATAGATGAGACACAAAGGAAGCCATTCTACAAGATGGCTTCTAGCAATCACTACTTAAGTCCTGATAACAGAATATGCCAGACTGCAGACTCGGAAGACTGTCATTAATTGCCATCAAAGTCTCAGATATTTTTTTGACATTAAAGAAACCTGTTAAAGAATAAGTGCTTATGGAATTTATGAGAATTCTTTTAGGGGCAGAAATCAGAAAGGACAGGTTAGTTTGAAAGAACACTTCAAATTGTCTAACACACAAACCATGTGTGTTAGAAGAAACCCCACATGCCATAGCTTCCACTCTTTGACACAACGGTATTTCACATATGGGCTATTCTATATTTTCTGTGCTCTATATTTTCTTTCTGGTTTTCTATTATGATTTTTGAAAGTTTGGAATATTGTAATAGTGAAAGGATAAAATACTAAATAGTTTAGATCTGTTATTTTTACTAATCTTATGGGAAATACGATTTCTGTCCTTGTAATGTATTTACATCATTTTATATACATCCAAGATTCCCCATACAAGAAAAATTCATTTAACTGGGAAAAAAATATTTCTCATATTTTCAGCAAACTTTTACTGAAATATATTTTATGATTTACTCAAGATTTCCTATGCAACTTTCTTGTCTTCCTGAAGTGCCAGCAGTGAATAAGTGACTTTAACCACCTCACATTTTATGGCGTATGGAGGTAGATATCACTTTATATAGAAAATCTGTTATTTTTTAAAACACGAACCCATTTAGAAAATAGTTTTTACTTCTTGAGGGAAACTCTATCAGTATGAAATCATCTGAATGGTTCAGAATACTTACATTATGGAATTCCTTTTATAATTATTTCAAAGCAACAAGAGACATTTTGAAAGTGAAATATATTGTTTCTCGATCTGCCATTTACCACAACAAAGGAAGTAATATTTGGTGAAAATCAAACATAATCCTATCAGAGTCATCAACCTGTCATTTTGTGTGATACCTACCAGAATTATATGCAAACACTGTTCTGTGAATCCATACAATGCATAAATTAAAATGATACGTAGGTTAGCCAGTTGTAAGATACTGGTATGTTTAGTAGGAATTCAATGTCAGTAAAATGTGAAAGAATTTATAATTTTTAACTGTCAATTCTAATATTTTTATGTTTTGGTTTAGGGATGTCACTATCAAACTATAATTTCAAATGAAAGAGAATATATTGTCTTGATAAAAGTCACATTCATTTAAAAGATTAGTTTAAGAAGAAACTTGGCATCAAATATTAATGCTGAATACTGGGTGAGCTCAGCAATCACATTCTTAGGGATTTGATCCAATGTTCATGCCAATAAATGAAATAAAAGAATAGGTTTTTGAAAAAAGAAATAGAATACACCTAGAAAAATATCTTTTTTTTTCTATAAAACTTAATATTCCAAGCTTTCTTATATCAAATGGCAGCTAATAACGCTCCCAGTTAGAAATACTAGTCTTGACTCTGCTTCTGTCTGAATTATATTTTTGTACCAAGCATAGTCCAGTAGCAATCCTATTATAATTCTATTTTTCTTTTCTAGGTCATGCCGAAAATTAACTAGAGGCATGGCTTCTTTGGATGCCTGCACTGAATCCCTTACACATAGTATTTAAGTGTCAGCTCACTATCAGGATCATTTTGGACTCTCCTAAGGAGCTCTCTTAAAAAAGATATGCCACAAGAAAGTCCAGTAAAAATTTACTAAAGCTGTATGGGTGTAAAACTTCTTGTTGTCCTTTAGGTTTGGACCAAGGACTAGACCCCAGCCCTCCTTTATTTAGCAATACCATCACAACTGTAGGATTCCGCCGTCTCTGAGACTCAGTGTCACAATGTTTTGGCACATATTCTCCTACACTATAAAGGGAGACTTAAGAATATTTCTTTCTCCCATCTTTATATTAGCGATTTCCCTTTTATACCAAGAGTTGAAAATGGGATTTTTCTGGGGGCAAGTTATAGCAAGGATCCAAGTTGAAGAATACAAAGACCTTGGAACACAGTGCAAAGTCTACGTGAACTATGTCAAGAAGCTTAGATTTATTTGTTTTTTTAATCAGGTCTGAAATTATTTCCTGCTTATTTGTGAATATAGTGTCTTTTTTCAAAACTGATAATTATTTATGGTTTCTGTTTGTTTTTCAAGATAAGTCTGGTTATCTTGTTAATGGCTGTATTCCAGAAATATTCTTTTCTTCATTTTTCTGATGAAATAAGGTGAATCTATTGGCTAAATAAATAAATAAATAAAGGACTGTCGTGTTTTGTTTTTTTTTTTAAATAATTGGATCTCTATGATCTGCCAAACTACTTGATTTAGAATAATGGAGAATATACATAACCGAGAGTGTATATAGAATGTTATTTTAAATGAGTCAGCAGACTTCAAGGGCACCTAAGAAGTTGTTACTGGGAGATCTTTTTTTCTTTTCATACTGAAAACTACTTCATAACTATCCACCACTCTTGTGATGACATGTCATATTTTGCCACTGTTCTTTTCCAACTGAATCTTGCCCTCATGTCTATTAGCCTTTCATTCCACTGAAACCATGTCATATATTGATTAATACAAGCCACAATGCAATTTAAAGTCTAAATAAAGGAGAGGTTTTTGAGAACTTTTGCCAAGAGAAAATGTTAAATCATTTTGAATTTTTCAAGCCCAGGGGATAAGACCAAACATTGTGCTCCATTTTAAGTGATTCTGGTCATGTGATAAATGCCCTTTCACTGTAATGAAATATTTTTAAATTGTAGATTGAAATAATCCACTTGAGTATTTCACTTTTAGTCTGTGCTCAAGGTACTGCAACTGATTAAAATGCAATAGACTAAGAAAGTATGCAGGAATGAGTATAAATCTTTCCTTGGAATTGCTGTGGAACAAACTTGCATGAACAATTAACTAGAAGAGGCATATAGGATTACAGGGTTTCATTTCTGTTTCATAAATATACTGTCTATTTAGTCTATTCTACATATAAAAAGATGCTGATGAAACTCTCTACTCCTGGGAAAGACTCTTAACAGGAAAAATATTAATGACTAGTACAATCAGCACTCAATTTTGTGCATTCATGTTTCTCAGTTTCCTTTGCAATGGTGAAAGTCAGTAAACTGGAGATTTTGTGAGGGGGGTTTTGTTTTTGTTTTTGTTTTTTATTATTATTATTTATTATTATTATTTAAGGCATTATGCAACTTCTAGAAAGCTGTTTCAGGGAGCTGTGACATGGATTGAAGCTGGGCTGTCCAATAAAAAAATGAAAGATTCTCTCTCTTACCCAGAAGGGGAAGGGAAAGGGAGTAAGAGGGATAGACTTATGGGCTAGAAAAAAGAAAAACAAACAACCATACAGCATTTTTAATGAAACAGTAACAATAAAAAGAAAATATAATGTTAATAATATAATGTTAATAAGAAAATAATGAATATATGACAGTAGCTAACACCCCCAGATTCAGGCTGGATTCAGTGGCAGTTGGGAATGGGATGCAGAAACTGGATTCAGGAACTCATGAACTGGGATCAGAGGCAAAAAAATGGAGAGTTGTCCTCAGATGCCAGCCATTGGAGAAGAGAGCCTGACCCTTGTTATCCCTCAGCTTTGTCCTGAATATGATGTATATGGAATACAGTACTTTGTTGATCAGGTTTTGGGTCACCTGTTCTGTCTTCTCCTCTCTTCAAGTGCAACCATTTTACTTACAACCCTTTCACTTATGGCACTCCAATATTGCACACAAGATTTAGCAATGATCTTGGTTTCTGCAGGAGCAAGTATGAGAAAAAGCCTTTCTGCACATCAATGCTTGTCAGTAACTCTAAACATCAACATTTATCACTGCTAGGAGCAGACATTACTTGTGAAGATATGCTGCAAACTTCAGAAAGTGCAGTTAGAGAAGACTCATCTGAAAAGTCAAATCACTGAATGCGGAATTGGTTCTGTTCTAACTCAAACCAGGACAAGCTGTCAATCTGACAGTTTTCCACTTTTTCTTATTCTAAGCAGAAGATCTTTATCCACAGAAGAAAAAGATGTAAAAGAATCTGAGAGGAACCATGGGCAAAATTCTCCCAGATTATCAAGATAATCGTGACTTTGTTGCTAAAAAGTGTATTAAGTATTTCCCCTTGTTTTCTTTCTTGTTTAGTACTTCACATATAAATGTACTTCTGAGCGAGTACGTTGATACAAACACATTATGTAACAGCTTATGTTATTTTTGTTAAAATATTTTTCTTTAGTAAAATCCCTATGTCCCAGCAGTATAGAACCATCCTATACTCATTTCATCTGAAGTGACATTTTAAATGAAAATTTGTTTTTAGATTTCCTTAACATATTAGCTCATTTTGTCATTTTATTAAAGACAGAATATTCCTCATTTTCTATTAAAAAAAATAAATAAATTAGGAGAAACAATAAATACAGAACTTTCCTATGACTACTGAAAATAAATAAAAATATGTTTTAATCTATCATGATATTTCTTTTCAGAACCCTTATTCCTACATGAAATTGCACATGCTAATAAAAATCACATCCATGCAGCACAGATGTCCTGTAGGATGGTGATGAGGTGATTTTTGCTTATTCATACCCCACAGTTTAAATTCATTAATTAAGAATTAATTTATAGTATCATATGACCTCATCACAGCGCTCCTTTTGGATTTGTCGGTTTAGAAGTGTACAAATGTAGAGCAACATAACAGATGTCCTAGCTTTGTATAAAAGAACCTACGTACTATATATTTCTAATAGTGTCAAGAAAACCTGTAGAGAAATGCCTGGACCATATGCTTGATGTTGCATATCAGGCAAGAACTGATCTTCTAGACTGAAATGTTCAAGCCAGAACACTTAGCAGTGTCCTTTCCATTTGCTTTACTTAATTCATATTCAGTAAACAATAAGCACACTAGAGAATTGAGAGCTGATGGCTGTCATATTTGAGGTGGTAATAGCTCTCATTACATATGCCACCGCAAGTAAAAATGCAGATTCAGCTGACAAACCATCTAAATTTGGATGAAGGATGGAAGGCAACTTGGCAGATCAGAAATTAAAAATACTATGATCCTTCATTTTGTTACTCCAGTGTTACAAAAGTGTGCTGAATTCAGCAAATGTACGTTGTACACTGAAAATCATAAAACAAGTCAAACCTGTATATTTTATTACGGAAAAAGAACTTAATCTCTTTAAAATATATCCATGATCAAAGACAAATGTATCATTTGTAGGAATGTGAACTGCTTTATTAAACACTACATTCTAGATAACACAGAAATTCTGGAGGAAGAAAGACTTTCCCTTGGTTGAGGAGAATCAAGTTAGAGAACAACGAAGTAAACTGGATATCCACAAGTCCATGAGTCCTGATGGGATGCACCTGCAAGTGATGAGGGAGCTGGCAGAAGTCATTGCTGGGCCACTCTCTGTCATTTTTGACAGGTGGAGAACAAGTGAGGTACCTGAAGACTGGAGAAAAGTCACTGTCAGTGGCTTTGTCCAGTCTTCAAAAAGGGCAAGAAGGAAGACCTAGGAAACAACAGGCCACTCAGACTCACCTCCATCCCCAGAAAGATGATGGAACGGTTTGTTCTGGGCATCATCTCAAAGCATGTGGAGAAAAAGGTTGTTAGAAGTAGTCAGCATGGATTTACTAAGAGGAAGTCATATTTGACCAATCTGATAGCCTTCTATGTTAACATGACTGGATGGATAAATGAGGAGAGAGCAGTGGATGTTGTCCTCCTTTGACTGTCTGTCATATCTTGGAAGAGGCTGATACAGGAGAGTTCCAGCCATACAGTTGGTGCAGGATTTCATCACTTCAACTACCTTGTTAAAGTGAGTGTTGATACCATGGGTTAAAGGTAGGCTGCCTGAATTACATTTTTGCTAAGGTCAGAGGACAACCTGGTTCTTAGCACTAAATTTTCCTACATAGGACATAGTATAGGTAATATTTAAGTGACAAATATAAATTAAAGAAATAGTCAAATGATACAAATTGATACCTGCTGCTGAACATGCAGAGACATTGTTGTACATAAATTGTATATTCTATATTGTTTAATAATTCCTGTTGAACTGAAAGTTTTGAAAAGTTCTGCTCTACAAAAAGTCCATGTGAAACACAGAACTCATGTAGCCTGTCAAGAAAAAAAAAAAAAAAAAAAAAGGCAATAAATAACAATTAATTAGACAAGTTTGTGTGCTTAAAATGACTGGGGCAGGGCAGGGATGTGCACATAGGAAAACCACGCACCCCTAGTAACCTAGCTTCCTTTGCAGAATAACAGTCAAAGAAGGAAGAGTTTCAATAATTTTCTGGAAATTGGTAACTTAACTTCAGTTAATGATTTTAAAGAGTCCAGGACTAAATGCTGAGGGATCTCTTGATGGGTTAGATGTTACTTGCTTGTCAATGTCTAACCACAGATACTGCTTAAGCCATCAAAGGCTTTTGATGATGCAGAAAAATCACCAGTCTGTATCAGGTCTGGTGAGGCTACAGAGTAGAAACCAACTCACAGAAGAAAAAAAAAAAAACAAACCACAAACAAAATAACAAACAAACAAACAAACACACCCCGCCCACCCCCCCCAAAAAAAAGGCAAAATTGGTTTTGAATAGAAAATTTTATTTTTCTTGCATTTTTTCAGACAATGGTTTGCAACATCTCTATCCTTGATATTTTTTCAAGAGCTGTTTAAGAACTAGTGGGAACTTTCTCCACCTAAATAAATTCCCAGATGAATATCTCATTATTAAAAAAGGTCTTCTAATTTCAGTCATTTGGGGTGAGAAGCTAACTAGACTCAATGAGTAAATGAGCTGCCAAAAAGATGCTGGAAATTTGAAAGGTTAAGGCATCATTTTTGTTTTCTTGAAAGCTCTAATTTAAAATTCAACAACCAAGACTCAAAATTATTTTTAAAATTCAAGGTAACAAAAAAAAAGCAACCAGAGGAATACACCAGTTATGTATTAATTCTACTAAAAAAAAAGACTGATAATCTTTTATATACATGTATGTAATGTACTTTTAATTCCCCTTAAATTTTGGAATATTTCTACTTTTTTAACTTCTATCAGTATGCTTGACATAAAAAGCCAACAGAAATGTTATACACTAAGTAAGCCAGTGTGAAAAACAATTTTCCCCTAAAATTATATTTTGAGAGCTTAAGAGTTATACAGATAAATTATCTGCAGTCCTCTCATGATTGTTCTGGTAAAGTTCTTTTTCATGTATCAAAATGTATTTACTTAAAATTAAATCTTCAGATTTCTCTTTCAGTATTTTTTTATCAAACATCATTGTGAATGTGAGCCAGGAAGCTTAGTAAACTTTTAATATTCCCCAAAGGAGAAATGCAAAATATGAGTCTAAATTGGTAGCATGATGGATATCTATGAATATATAAACATTTAAAATCACACTGATGTTATACAGAAAAATACATTTCCCTCGTGTATATGTTCAAATAAGGAAGACCGGACAAAAGAGTTATCTCACAGAGAAGATGGAAACTGCGAACAGCTTTTGAATTAAATACAGTTTCCCTAATCAACAGGAACCTAATAAAACCTCTTGATGAATCCTATTTCTGAGACAATCTCTGCTGTTCAAAGTCTGCAGGAAGAAAGTTTAGGCTGGATATAAGTGAAAAGATGTTTCTTCCTTTCAGAAGAAGTTTTGCACTTCTTATCCTGATGTTCTTCCACGCACATTTTAGTGGACATATTTTGACTTATCATTTTGTCCAGACCTTCATGACTTGAGCGATCAAGCTGAAACGGTTGTTAAATTAATTAACACCACATAAAGAAGTTTCAGTCAGACTGGGAAGTAGCATAGCAGTATGAGTCAAGATTCCTGTAAGTTTCTTTCTAGCACTACTGCTTTTCTATAGCTGGAGAAGATCCAACAGTTTCCTTCTCTTACAGAGTTTTCTTTTTTTAATGAAGACAATCTAAGTACTTCAGTCTATCCTTGTAAAAGTGTTTCTATATAGTCCCCTGATTTTCACTCAGAAACAGAATGAACACAATACTGCCTTTACCACTGTAAGCTGGGGAGAAGGGTGTCACATTCTTTAATCACTTCTAGCTCAAGGTGCTTAACAGAGATCTGCTTTATCTTCATACTCAGGCAGTATTAACTACTTTAACAGAATATATGATTCTTCAGTCTGTTTTCTTCAGTGTCTTCCCCTTATCCTTATCAGTTAAAGGTATAATTCCCAGTAACATAGATAGCACCAAATACTAGATAGGTGTATATATTGTTAAATTAATTCAAGTTCCAACGGATCCTTTGCCTTCATTCTGTCATTGGTTTTGTAAGGAGTATGTATCTAGCCTGAAACTGAGTATAGCAAACTTTTAAATAATTACAGAAATACTTTTGAATTTGACTCCTCTTAGTAGATCTATATGCTGGCTTCATACCTGTCAAGAAACAGAAGAAAAAAAAAAAAAAAATAGGGTTAGAAAAAAAAACTATTACCTTTGGGAATTGTATTTTTCATAAAATCTAGGTGAGACAGTAACCCTGTCTGATATGATACATAAATTAATTTACATGATTTTCCATTTAAGTTTATCTAGTGGATGTGTTATTCCTATCCATGAATCAAAGAGATGGAGGCTGTCTTTACAGCTGTTTAAGATAGTAAAGTCTTTAAAAATCAGAGTTGGGAACCCATGAAATCCCTTTTCTGTTCTGTCTTCCAGCTGAATCCGAGAACCACTTTGTATAAAAAACACTGTTGTTTTCTGGTGAGAAAGAGCAAAATTCACTACCTGGGTGTGAGAAGTTAACAAATTCAACTTCTGATTAACACTGTAAGCTTCTCTTCTTGTTACATCTTCTTTAAATTCCCCAGCTTCTATTTTCCCTGAAAGTTTGGTTGCCTGTGTCCCAGGCAACTTAGACTTCTGAGAAAATTCCCAAATTGTGTAGCCAGCTCTTTCAGCACCCTGGGGTGTAACCCATCCGGTCCCATAGATTTCTGTGCATCCAAGTGGTGTAGAAGGTCCCTGACCACCTCCTCTTTAATCATGATAACCTCATTATGCTTTCCCTCCCCGTCTCCCATCTTATGAGGCTGGATGTCCAGGGGATGACCTCCAGAGATCCCTTTCAACCTCAATCATTCTGTGATTCTATACCTTTATACAAGACTAAAAACAGGCTGTCCTTATCCTAATATAAATATGTACATTATTTGTGCAGACATTGAAGATTTTTATGTTTCTTCTGAGTTTTTCATTCTTATTTTCATACTGAATATCAGTGTTTTAGAACAGGTAATTATGTCTTAATGTCTTGTTTTCTGTACAAATCTTATATTGCATTCATTTCTAATCTTCTATATTTCTTTTAATTGTATTGTTATTTCACTGACATTTGCAACGTTTCTTAAATTATGATCAACGAACTTCTATGAGCATGCTCTTTTTCACATTTAAAAAACAAATTCCATTTCTCAGCAATGAATCAGGAGACATAATATTCATTTAGTAACTGCTAGCTGAGGCTCAAGAAAGGGCAGGAGACAATGAATTCTATTTCATGTTTTGCACATTCTTTGTCTTCTCCCTCTAAACATATTCTTGACATTTAGAATAGGGAAAATATCACATTTATTTTTAATGAATATATATTTGAAAACCCATAACTACTTGACATAAAATGTTTTTCAAAGTAGCATTCATTCGTCTTTGTGATTTAGAATAGCTTCTATTTATTTTCATTTCTGTATTGATCTTCCTCACTAACATATTGTTTAATTTTTCAAGAGTCTGCATCTTGTTATTACTTTTTATGTTCCTACTGATCTAAACTGGCCTCTGTTGTCCCTTTATCTTTTCAGAATTCTCTGGGATACATTACAGCTAAGGCCTTTACAGGTATTTCTAGAATCAAAGATGAAGCCTCCTGGAAAATTATGTAATGTATTCTATGTAAAATCCATTGCTAGGGCAATGTCATAGCCATATGACTAAATGTCATACTTATTTTCAAGCAGTGAGAGTGTCATTTTTATCATTGTATATATATATCACCAATGAGACAGCATGGAAAAAATATTCTGGAACTGCCATTTTCAGATAGGACAAAATGGAGGAAGAGTGGGACAGAAGATTTTTGTTGATAAATATAAGTCATTCTGTCTAGTATATTAACAGGAAATTGATAAGAAGTTTCTTTGCAATGTCCAAAGCCATCCATGACCAGAAAACTCTTACACTATTGTTCATATGGCAATTAAAGATGGAAAGAAAACTTCCTTTTAAAAAAAAAAAACAAAACAAAACAGTAAAGACATGATTTTTCTCTTCCTCTTCTATAGGTTTGTTTTCTGAAAATACTCTAATGTCAAAATGTCACTAGAAAAAATATTTAGAGAAAATTCTTATGAGAAGCTTTTTGTTAGAATTCCATTTTAAATTAACATGAGCAGTATATGTGTCAGAAATGGTTTATGCTTAACCAGCCACTGCACAAAAATGTTTATCTGCTCAGTCATAGCTGTGAAATAGAAATTAAGCTTTAACATATCACAATCAATGCTAAAAAAAGGTAAAATGCAAAGTGGAGAGTAAGTCTTAAAAGTCATGACCTAAGGCTCTGGACTTGGATAAGTTACATAAGGAGAAAGAACCTGAAAACTAATTGAATTAAGAATTCTTATGAATTCTTAATGCAAATCTATCAGCTTTAAGCCTTTTTCCAGGTGCAGATCCATCTTTTTATCTGTTTTTTTTGTTTGGTTGGTTTATTTTGTTGGCTGGTTGTTTGTTTTTTTTTTTCCTAGCTCATTAACAAAGATATCATCTACTAAGTTCTATGGAGAATGTGTCAGCTAATTAGAAATGCTTGGAATACAACCTAAATTCAGACAATGTGCCCTGTGGGGCAAAGATACCTGGTTTTACTGCCCTTTCAACTGTAAGTTTTATATATTTGCAAAACTAGCTTACAACTGCAGCAGTATACAATTCATGGTAGTAAAAATCTTAGAGCTTACAAAAAGTCTTAAAACTCTCATGGACTATTTCTAGAAAAATCATGAACTTTCAGAATTAGTTTTTCTGTCCTGTTTCCATTTATACTGTGTGTCTCAGGATCAGCACTTTCAGTTTATTTTGATTTAGGAATGGTAATCTGTCACTTTTCCATTACTGAGCACAGTGCTAAATAAAAGGAAGAAAATCATTTACAGCATATATGTATGATATGCTTATTAATTAAACATAGACATTTTAAAACAGGAAAATGTTAAGTGTCCACAGCTTCAAGGCAGTTTAAAATTTATGAGATCTTTACTACATTATTTATTCCAGTTTCATCTGATAATTAAATTTGAATAAACAGTTTGCAGCTAATTTTTTTTTTCCTGACAAAATCATCCACTTCTTCTATTTGAAAATTGAGTATCAATATATGGGGTTCTGTGGCTGGATGCCAGGTGACCACCAAGCTGCTCTATCACTCCCCCTCCTCCAATGGACAGTGGAGATAAAATATGACAGAAGGCCTGTGGGTCAAAATAACACAGAGACAACACTCATCTGTTACCATCATGGTCAAAACAGACTCCATTTGGGGAAATTAATTTGTTGCCAAAAAAATCAGAGTAGGATAAAGAGAAATAAAAAAAAAATCTTAACAGAGCTTCCTCCCACCCCTCCCTTCTTCCCATGTTCAATTTCATTCCTGATTTCTCTGACACCTCCCCCTGAGGTCCCTCCCATGGGATATAGTCCTTCATGAACCACTTCAACTGAGTCTTTCACACAGGCTGCAGTCCTTCAAGAAATGCTCTAGCACTGATACTTTCCAAAGGGTCTCATCCTTCAGCAACCAACCACTCCAGCAGGAGTTCCCCTCAGGGTCACTGTTCCTGCCAGAAGCCTGCTCCTGCACAGACTCCCCACCAGCTGCAGCCAGAAATAAAACATTTTGCTTGATAAATATTTTTTTTTTTAATGTCATAAAAAAAATAATTTTTTGGTCATTTGGTTAGAGAAAACATAAGAATACTGTTAATTTATAGATTTTATTACTGGTGATGTTAATTGCATTTACAATAACATTGACTCATTTATTTCTTCAGTCATTTCAGTATACATTTGAATGTACAAACTATTTCAAACCACAAGTAAGTTTTTATTACAATATTTTTTACTACTATATTTACATGTTTACTCCTGAAAAGAAAGAACCAAATACCACATAGAGTAAGCAAGCTACTCCTCCAGGGAACCCAGGCAACATGAATATTCAGTTACCAATAAAACAAATCTCAAAAATTGACTTGAACCAGGTAGTAAAACTTTTTTCTTCTACTCTCTTAAATAGTTTTTTCACTTGGAAGCTTTTAGGTGACTAAAAAGCTTTCTAGAAATAGCACCATTCCAAGCTTAATAACTTACAGATACACCCACTAAAAGTGTTAACTATAATAGTGCTAAATGATGATGCCTGTTAGAACTATGTATTCCGTTTACAGCTTGTCAGAGGGCATTTCAAATAGTGTTAAAATGCAATGTCATTTCAGTCTCATGCATAAAAAGAGTTGTATAGTCATGAAGGATGACTAGTACATGTACATACTATGGTATTCCATGGATCTGCATTAAAGCATCAACCCACCTCCATTATTTAAAAATAGGCAAAAATATTTCATAAATTTCATATGGAGCTACAAACACTGTGATCATGAACAAAGTTATATTTTCTTTATATATCTTCCCTCAGAATTACAAACTATGTTTTTTTATCCTTTCACACTGATGAATTACTAGAACACATTGGAAAATTCTTACAATTTTATTTGATTTATTAAAAAAGTTTGAGCTCCCTTCTACCCCTTAATATTTCAAAGTATGGAGCCTAGAAAAACAGATGAGAAGTCTACACCATTTTGAAGGTCTTATAATGTACGATGTCAACTCTGCTTTGCTCTATTTGATATCCACTGCAACTATAGAACCTGAAATCCACAAACTGCACAAATTTACTCTGCCATTTTGTAACACCCTATAATTACTCTGGACTATGCCATCAATGTCTGCAGATCAGCATTCCAAAATATTTCTTTTTTAAATCCTGGCAGGCACAGGGAATTTGTTTGCTGTATAGCAGCTAAGGGTTTAGAAAGAATTTTCAAAAATTTGCATATTCAGTCACTATTTCTTCACTCTGATATACTGCCAAAATTTCTCTTAAGACATCACTAAAGAATTCTAATGACACTGTCAAATTATTACATATAACTGACAGTTTTACACTTTATGTTTTGAGAAATATTCAATAGTTCTTCCCATATCACTTCCCAATAATACTATTTTCGTGTTTCTGGATGATGCATTTCTTCCAGCCTCCCACATGCCATGTTATTCAAAGCTACAATATAACCCACAGTTAGATGGATCATTATATGACATAGATTTTACCATCTGGCATAGGAGCTTTATCTTTTTTAGATTTTCTAAAATTATTTGTCAACCAAGAATATTTCATTAGCTGTTAGGCAGTCATGATACTCTTCATTATATAAATGTATATAAAAATAGCACTGAAGTTCAGGTTATACACACTTTAAACACAACTGTTCAATCGGGTGCAAAGACATTTACAATGATTCCACAATACCTAATGTAAGTGGTAACTTAGTCCTGTAAACACTGTAGCTACATTTGAACAGCAACATGTTGCAGTCTGTAAATCTAATCTAAAGGGAAAGCTTAGAAGAGTACAGCACAATTTCTTATGCACAATAAGAATATTGATTTCAGGTAGGAGTTGACCCAGACATTATTGTACAATGCAATTAACAGCTTTTCACTAACTGAGAATTTTTTCTAAAGTACTTCACTGTGTAGCCATATATTCTGACATTACTCTGAACTGATAAGAGGAATTAAAAAGATAATATGGTCTGAAATACTTGTTAAGGTGAGGTCTTTGGGTCACATAAATAAAGTCCTTCAACAGAACTGTATCAACTGAGTTCTGTCATTCACTGACTGAAAGGATGTATCTGACCTTTTTTAAAAATTTACATTACCATAAACAAGGAATGTTTTTCTTATGAAACCAAAATCAGAAACAGATCATCAGTACTTTTCACTAGCATTATGTGCTTTATTACAGCACATTTTTGGGAATCACAGACTCCAAAATATGATAAACTTGGGTTTTGTGTGTTGTTTTGGTTTTGGTTTTGTTTTTTTTTTTTGTCCTGGTTTGAGTGAGAACAGAACTAATTCTGTTCAGTGATTTTACTTTTCAGCTTAGTTCTTCTAACAAACTGTGCTTTCTGAAGTTAGCAGGCTGTTTTCACAGGCAGTGTCTGCTGCTGGCAGTGATAACACCCCAGGGTTAGAGTTACTACCAAGGATTGGTGTGCAGACCAATGCCACTGCTGGATCTTGTGTACCACTTTGGGGGTGCAAAAAAGTGAAAGTCCGCACCTGCAGGGAGGAGCGGACAGGACAGGTGAACCCAAACTGATCAACGAGGTATTCCAGCCCATATAAGTCATATATGGTATAAAGCTGAGGAATCTGGATGGTCTCTGGCTCTTCTCTCCTCTTGGAACTCTTTGTCAGGTTTGCTTTGCTTGGCTCAGGTCCTCTTTTGATTCCTTCCTCAGAGCACCCAAGGAGGACTTTGTTCTGCCTTTTATCCCAGTCAGTGTGTTTCTGAATCCAGTACCAGATCCATCTCCTCAACACAGATCCCATCCGCTGCGTGGCCCAGTCTGGGACTCCCCTGTTGCCTGCTCCACAGCATCAGTGGTGATGATAATTTAATTAGCATCAGGGGCCCTGGGCTCAATACTGGGTTTGTATATATTTGTGTATATTCCATTATTATTATTTTCATTTTCATTATATCTGTTCTAGTTTCCTTTTCTAAGTGCTAAGTCTCTCTCCCTTATTCCCTTTCTCTTCCCCTTTGGGAAGGGAGGGGGGTTAACAGAGAGCATCTGTTATAGGTCTAAGGGGCCACCCTAACCCTAAACCATGAAATCTGCAGTGATTTAAAATAGATTGATATACAAGAAAAACAATGGCCTCTGGTAGCAACAAATCCAGGGCAAATTTTCACATGCCACAGAGAGATACCTGTTAGGATTGTTCAGGATAAACCTTGTAAGTTCTAAGGACTCTGCTAAAAAACTCAGTAAGTTCTCGTCTGCTCTTATAGGAACCTTAATTTCTTTAAATCTGGCTGGTAGTTCTTAAAAACTCCTCTGGTCATGCCTACGCACATAATTCACAGATAAACTGTCACAAATGTTTTTAAAAGTTTGGGATTTTGTTGGTTTGGTTGGTTTGTTTGTTTGTTTTTAAAATATATCTAGATCTGTTCTTTTAGTTCATGAGAACTTATATAAGCTCCACAACAAAGGAAGTCAAAAGATCAGTTAAGTACCTGGCTGCTCCAGTATCCTGATACTGCCAGACTGGTAGCACTTCTTGGTAACTACATAACAGTGACTCCTAGTTCTGAGTAATCAGAGAGGAGGCTGAAGTAAAATAATTTAAAAATTAACTGTATAATGGGGAAAGGAAGGTAAGCTTCAAGCGAAAAGATTTGAGTGGGAAGTTGCTTTTATTCCAGGAACCTGGTATTCTGATAATCCATTGGTTCTTCAATAAGTTATGACTGATTCTGCACAGAAGAGGACAAGTCATTTGAAGTAGCTGGCCATCTAGGAATAAAATTTGAATACAGTTACATTCAGCTGCTTAACTGAAGTGCAAGCGCTCCTTCAACTCACCAAGTGGCATGGGTTTATGAATGGCAAGTCCTGTTTGATTAACTTAATCTCCTTCTATGTCAAGGTGACCCACTTAATTGATGAGGGAAAGGCTGTGGACATTGTTTACCTGAACATTAGTAAAGACTTTGACCCTGTTTCCCACAGCATCCTCCTGGAGAATCTGACCGCTCGTGGCTTGGATAGGTGTATGCTTCACTGAGTAAAAAATTGACTGGATCCAGTTGGAGGCAGATCACAAATGGTGATCCTCAGGCCTCAGTACTGCAGCCTGTTCTCTTTACTATCTTTATCAGTGATCTTGAAAAGGAGATCAGAGGCACCCACGAGAATTTTGTAATCAACACAGTCATGTGGGAGTGTTGATCTGCTCGAAGGTAGGGAGGCTCTACAGAATGATCCAAGGCCAGTGGGATAAGGTTCAACAAGGCCAGCTGCTGGGTCCTGCAGGTAGGTCATAACAGCCCCAAAAAATGCTACAGGCTTAGGGCAGAGTGCTTGAAAAGCTGCCCAATAGAATGGGATCTGGGGGCATTTGTCAAGAAATGGCTGAATATGAGCCTGCGTTGTGGCCAGGTGGCCAACAAGGACAATAGCATCCTGGTCTGTATTAGTGTGACCAGCAGGACAATCACAGTTATTGTACCCCTGTACTCAGCACTGGTAAGGCTGCATCTTTACTACTGTGTCCAGCTGTGGGCCCCTCACTACAAGATATTTTTATGTATCATTAAAGAATGAGATGACCTATATCCATATGTGACGGGGAAGTCCCATGGGCTCAGTTAAAATTCTTATCATTGCCTACATTAACGCTACAAGTTAGCTGAAATGAATCTGTTATGCTATTGCTTTTTACCATCAGGCAATTGACAAGTGTATGAACAGTCAGATAAATGCCTTTTAATTTTTGACAGTAAGACATGAACAGTATTTGCTGAAGCAAAGCAGCTACAGTTACAAGTCACAGACTGTCCTTTAGAAATAGAGTATGGTTTCAGCTACACCATTTTAATGTAAATTAATTGTCTTTCTAGAATCTGAAATCTTTAAAAAGAACGCTGCCAATGTCCATGCTGAGATAATTAACATGAGCATGAGTTTTGGCATTTGATCCTCAACGTAGATTATATTTCAAACTGCAACTTTTTGCTAATGGACTTTCAAAATCCATATGATAGAGGGAAAAAAACTCCACAATAATAAAACCAAACACATTATTCAGAAGCCTGAACTTCTAGCAAAATGCCTTATGAACATAATGAAAGTGTCTGAGTAAGAAATGCAGTGATGGACTTATTTAGCTACATACTGAAAACAAAAATAGTTTATTTGAAGAATCTTACTGATATGGAAAAAAAATAAATCACAAAGCTAGTATTCATATCTACTTTCTATTGATAATTAACCTAACCTGGGCAGAAGGGAAATGTGTGGAGCAGGGATGGGTAATGCAATAGCCTACCCTTATTTTTGTAAACAAGTCACATCTTGTTCACAGCTTGTTTTCCTTGGCTGAAATGCAGCTTTGCCTAGTAACTAATGCTATTAGACTATATTTCTTTTCTCAATCTCAGAGATTTTATCCAGCTCACTACAAGACCCCAGAGGGACCTAAAACTTCTGAGAGCTTTTACAGAAATAGATACCTCAAACCAAACAGCATCCCAACAGGTAAGTTATTTAAGTTGGTTTGTGACAAAGACAAGTTCATCTTTCAAAGTGAGCCAACATTTTAGAAACATGAGTTCATCATCAAACTCAAATTCATAAATTCTCTAACATACCTTTAAAAACAGGAAAAAATCACTCTTGTTTTTGATCTGAGGCTTGCAAATATTTTTCTTGATATTTATTTCATCTTTTTCCATTTTTTCAACTTTTACATTTTGCAAAAACGTGTCATTTTTGTCTGCTTACCTAATATAACTAAAATGGGTGCAATTGTTTTCACTGAATAAATTTCAGAAGCACTTCACTGCAACTGTACATCTTTCCTTTTCTTCAACATCATTGAAAATGTCAGAATTTATCTGGGACACTATTAGTCAACTAATGTTTCAATAGCATAAAAGGGAAAACAAGATATTTTTTGTTGATGAGCTGTCTTCCTCCTGAGAAAGAAATTAAGTTGAAACATTTAGGGCGGAAATTTATTCTGTTATTGTCATGGTGATATAAGGGTATAAAGTAATAAGACTAAAAATAAGTGTTCTATTCTGCCATAATGTATTTAGAGGAGAATCTGAACTAGAAGGCAGCATTAAAGAACAATACTTTTCTGCAGAAGAGGTCACAGAGACAAAGGGACTGCATTCTTAAAATAGATATATACAAGAAAAAAACTCAGCTGAAGCTCCTGTGAAGAAATCATCATCTTCAGCGTATATAGAGGAGATCTCATGAAATAGAGGAAATAGTTGGCACTTATCCTCTGGTAAAGCAAATGTATCATACAAGAACAATGGTTTTATTTCTCTAAAATAGAAGGGGACTCAGTCTTGTTCAAGTAATCATTAAATCTTTATTTAACCCACTCTATTATTGGTGAAAGCTGTTAAGTGTTTTCCAAATGTGGAATTCTTCACAGTAGGTCAAAGAAGGTCCATAAATCTAAGATAGCATGTTTTCAAAGATCAGAGTAACCTCATCCATCTGGTTATAAAAAAATGTGAAATGACTGTCTTCAAACATATTTGATTTAATATGTATTAGTTAATAAGATTCCATTTTTGTAATTACTTTGTGGCAAGCTGAATTTAAGAAAAAATATTTATTTTGAACAAAATAATAAATAAGGTGACATTTCTCTCCTTCAGAGTAGAATAACCTACTCTTCAATCAGCATTATAGATTTTTTTAAAAATATCCCAAATATTTCCAAAGAAACTATGTTTTGTAAGAGATCAGTAATGGTCAAGAAAATGCAGAAAAATGAAGCAAGGGAGACACCTTGTGGCATAGATTCCTGTCTTATAAAAACGTCATTGGGAGGTTCTAATACTGACTCTTATGTCTAATACTATAAAGCAACATAATGCCAATACTATGTGGTAATTCCAATATCTAATACTGATAGGCCATAGAAATAATTATATTTTCTATAATCAAGTGAGATAAACAGTACTCAAACAAACATAAATGCTTCATAAATTCAGTATATATATTTTTAGCATAAATCAGCATATCTTGTTTATACTCATGGGGTATATACAAATATACTCTTCAGTCTTTAAAAATAAGAGAGCTGTCTCTCAGATAATACATGGTCTAAAAATCCTCACTGATGTTGTTAACTGAAAATGAAACAGAAATCCAGGCTATTTTGATTACAAAAATAAACATTTTTAGGTGGATTTTAAAATCAAACTCTCTTCTTGAGGCTGTAAGTTAAAACATTGCTTGTTAAAAACATCAAGATAAAACTTTCTGCCTTTTCTAGACAAAAATAGTGCGTGAAATTTTGATCAGGTACCATAATAAATATGGTCATTGACAAACTTCTCTTCACAAAATACTTACATTGTGGTATAAGGGTGAACAGCCTGACTGAGAAGAATGGGTGGTAACCTCAGGATCCTGATGAGTCAGAGGGCAGCTGTTATTCCCTCCCCTTCCCTGCCACACTCCATATAACAAGAAGACAACTTGGGGGGCAGGGGGGCACAGAGCTTTTCCTTCCCAGGCTTTGGGAGCTGTGATGACATCTCAGCTTGTCTGGGCCTGACACCACATGCAATCCATCACCATTCGAGAGCAGCTATTATATACAGTTGTATATCCTTTTTTGATTAATAATCCTTTTTCTTTTTCCCGTTATTCATTAAATTTGTTATAGTCTTAGCTTCCAATCTTGGCTGAGGCATTTTTCTTCTTCCCTTCTTCCTTATTCCCCTTTTTATCCTTCCCTGGGAAAGAGCGGGAGGAGGGGATAGTAGAGAGAAATCCTGCTCTGTGTTTCACGTGGGTTTGCCCTGAGCCTAAAACAGAGACAACTCATTAAATGAGGAATGAAAAAAAAAAAAAAAAAAAAAAAAATTCATTTGCCTGACAACTTGTCTGGTAAATCAGACTGTGTACCTGTCCTGGTTTAAGTGGGAACAGAACTAATTCTGTTCAGTGATTTTACTTTTCAGCTCAGTTCTTCTAACTGCATTGTCTGAAGTCAGCAGCCTGTTTTCATAGACAGTGTCTGCTGCTGGCAGTGATAACACCCCAGGGTTAGAGTTACTACCAAGGGTTGGTGTGCAGACCAATGCCACTGCTGGATCTTGTGCACCAGATTGGGGGGTGCAGGAAAGTGAAGGATGCACCTGCAGGGAGGAGTGGACAGGACAGGTGACCCCAAAGTGACCAACGAGGTATTCCAGCCCATATACGTCATATTCGGTATAAAGCTGAGGGATCCCAAGGGTCTATAGCTGCTCTCTCTCTGAGGGGTCTCCGGCTCTTCTCCCCTCTTGGAACTCTTTGACAGCTTTGCTTTGCTTGGCTCAGGTCCTCTTTTGGTTCCTTCATCAGAGCACCCAAGGAGGACTCCATTCTGCTTTTGATCCCAATCAGTGTGTTCCTGAATCTTGTACCAGAATCCAGCTCCTGAACACAGCTCCCATCCACTGTGTGGCCCAGTCTGGGACTCCCTTGGTGCCTGCTCCACAGCATCAGTGATGGTGATGTAATTACCATCAGGGGCATTGAGTTCTATACTGATTTTGTATATATTCTAATTTTATTATTTTCATTTTCATTAAATCTGTTCTAGTTTACTTTTCTAAGTGCTAAGTCTCTCTCCCTTATTCCCTTTCTCTTCCCCTTTGGGAAGGGAGGGGGGTTAACAGAGGGTGTCTGTTCTTGGTCCAAGGGGCCACTCTGACCCTAAACCATGACAGTACCAAAAATGCCTCTTTTCTTGATGTAACTGAATTGAGAGTTTGCTGTAGAAAGTAGGTAACCCATAAGCATTTAGACAACCTCAGGCAGAAAGCAAGACCTCTTGAAAGAGAATGAAGGCACAGTGAAAAAAAAAAAAAAATTGGAAAAAGATTGTCAGGCCCTCGAGATGAAATCATAAGCAATAGGGAAAAGGAACTCATGACTTCACAAGATGAGGAAGAATCTTACAGATAAAGGAGTAACTATCATCCTATCTCAGTTAGGACAAAAATTATGAAAGCCTGGTGGCAGTGAGAGATAAATGACTTAGCAGTGCTAGTTAAAGCTACAGCTGCTCTAGATTTGTGAGCAATGTGATCTTCTCATGGTGGAATGGAGGCACCAGAGGAATAAGCCACTCTGCTCTTAGCTAAAATGGTCAATCTCTGCATGTTTTTCCTCTGAGATTTCATTGTAGTTAATTCAATACAGACGCAGAACTGCAAGTCATAGGTGAGAGAGACGTTTTGCAAAGCACACATCTCTTCTGACCAAGGTACCACTCAATGCACTAACATTTCCCTTAACCAAACTTGAAGAATTTGAGGTATTTTCAAAAGTAAACCACTTTCATAATTCATGGGGCACTAGTAAAAGAAGCAGACAAACAAGCAAACACCCCACAACTTGATTCCTAAAACAGTTGTGCTAGCTCTTTGACTCTCTTTGCTTTACATAAGTATTTTGATAAGAAACTTGGCTGTTGTTGTCACATAGGCCTGCAAAATTATCATATATAACTTAAACTGACAGACCATCTGCTGTATTGTTGTCACCAAAGTTCTTACACTGTACCCATAATCATGCTATGACTCAGTCACAAGTGGAATAGATTGGATTGGAAGTGGAAAGACTGTCTGCTGGATTAATGCATAAACTTAAGTTATTAAACACTGTGAAAACCAGGACTTTTCTTCAGACCATCTCTATGAGACTTTTTTTCCTTCTTTATTAATGTCAGGGATCTACTCCAGTGTGATGCTCTAGTCCCTGTAAACACCTTGGCATGGGCCTTGTGGTACCAGATTTGGGGCAGATCCACAACTCTTGCACTGCTCAGTGCAGACAGAAATGCACCACACATATGATTCAGGAATGTATTGCTAGACCAATTAATTTTTTTAACTGTCTAAACGTCTACATTATCTATTTACAGAAAGGCCCATCAATTGTCATCTTGTATCTGTTAAAGAGAAAATCCTTCTTAGATTCTACCATTTGTTCCCCCCGGTGTTATGCTAGCCCATCCAGTGTTTCTCTGGGGCATTTTCTGTTAACCATTTCAGCCTTCTCAGGAAGGCTGAGGCCTGGGGACCTGGTCATGTCACTGGTGGCCTGTGGTCCCTGCTGGGATGAGTGTAGCACCCTCAGCAGGTATGGCCCCTTTGACCAGGGCCTTGTTTCTGTCCTCGCAGGTATCTACTCTCTCCCTGCCATTTCCTTCTGGTGGTCCCTCAGGAGAAGACAGAAGGTGTCCCTCCACCTCATGACACAAAGAGCAGTTGCACCCATGTGCTTGCCTGCTGGCAAGAGATAATGTCTGTCCTCCTTAAACTTGAGACTTTTTTTATGGATAAGTATGTATATCTTTCTCTTTAAGAGTCATGCCTTTATTTTATTTTTTTTATTTTTTTTTTTTTTTTAGGTAACATCTGGTTAGGACTATAATTGCATTTATATATGCATGTTCATACTGGATCAGACAAATAACCTATCTCCAGAAGTGACCCCCTCGTGGACTTCTATGAACTATACAAACATGTTAGATTCACAGTATTCTGCTGGTCTCAGGTTGTTCTCAGCTCTCAAGTGTTATCGATGGGTTGAGGATTGTTTTAGGACTGTTAAATCTTCTTTACAGTAACCTATGTTTGATTAGTCCTTGAGCACTTGTCCAGGCTTCTTAAATCTTGCAATCTTGAATCTGCAATACCCCTTGACAATGTTCCATAGGCTATGGGTGGACACTATCCTTCAATACTTGTCTAGATCTTGTTCTGGGAAACAAAATATCATACTCTATATCATAGTGCTTCATCTTAATTTTTCATAGGGAAGTACTTCATTTGACTTTAATATGGTTCTAACTGCAGCTCAAATCACAAATTGTTACATCTCTTGACAGTAAGAGAGTTTTTCAAGGACTAGTAGCACAGATGACTGAACTCTCACTGAGTATTGCTGTATTGTAGGAATTTTGAAAACAATCATTACTTCCTGTTAACATTCTGTGACAATGTTTTAAGCTGCCTTCAAGGTAAAGACTTTGGTTCTCAGGTGATTTGGTTTCATTTACCAATTCATCTGTACATGATGTTCCAATAGAAAAGTCTGTTCTGAAAAAAAAGTCTTTATTTAATTACTGTAATGCACACAATTATATCCTAGTTAAGAGATAATTAAGAATCCTAAAATAATCCTAAAGAGAAAATTAAGAACAGTCAATGTTTTTTGTTATATCAGCCATTAATAAATATCTGAAATCTCTATAGAGCTGTATGAATTGATAAAAGAATTGAAATAATTATGTTGCAAGCAATGCAAGATTGCTTATAATCACATTGAGAAATAAATGGAAAATAAAACTTTTGTGTGAAAACATAAAGGAAAAAATACTATAATTGTTTGTTATCTCTTCAATGAAAGTGTTAGTAAATATAATGAATATGTTTGTTATTTACATTCAAGCCTACATATATAATTTCACCTTGTTAAAATGCAAACAGTTTCCATATTTCTTACTCCTGGTATACTGAGGCAGAAGGAATAATAGGTGTCTATTCAAACTTCATGTTACAGAATAACCAGTGTGAATTATAAGTGAAAAATAATTAATCAGGTAGAGCCCTTTTTGTCTTAATGAATTCCTTATGCTTTGATGTAACAGCTGCTTTCAGCATCATTAATAATACTGCAAATTTTCATTATTTATAAATGATTAAATAATACTCTGAAATACTCTGGAAAATTGTTAAGCTTTCTAACCCAATATGAGGACCTCCTTCCCTAAACACATGTATCAATGGACAGGACATAAATTAGACTCATCTTGCATATGAAACATAACTGGTCCAATCTGTTATTTTCAACAGTTGCAAAATAGCTGGAACATTACATAAAGGAATATTTTAAGATTTGGAGGAAATAGAATATCTTATAAATCCTGGGGAAAAGAAAAAAAAAAAGTAGTTTTACAGTTTATCCAGTAAGGCTCGTTCCTCATCATAGTTACTTTTTGTCCTAATATAAGGAAAACTCAAATCATAGATAAGAAAAATTTAACCTTCACAGGTATTCCATATGTATATGTCCTGGCTTGAGTTAGAACAAAATTAATTCTGTTCAGTCATTTTACTTTTCAGTTAAAGTCTCTTTGAAGGAACTGCACTTCGTGAAGTTCACAGCATATTATTGCAGATCGTGTCTGCTTCTAGCAGTGATAACACTCAAGTGTTCATTGTTACTACCAAGGACTGGTGTGCACAAGGACTGTTGCTTATACTTGCAGGTCCTATGAAGACCAAGGTCATTGCTAAACCTCATGTACCACACTGGTTTGCCATTAAGTTTCCTTTTTCTTTCCCTTTGGGAATGAAGAAGAGGTTAATAGAGAGCATTTGTCATTTGTCTAGTGGCTGACCTAGACCTAACCATTGGCAGTAACACTTTTTTAACTCTTAAAAACAGTTAGGTTGTTATATTTTTTTCTATCTACAGTGCTCAGATGTATTCCAGTTGTATTATTTTTCAAAAATTCTATATCTTCTAAACAGTTCTTAGTTACAGGAACTTTCTGTAATATTTGGCACATAGCTCATGCAGGACTGAGTGCAGTTTCTCAGTACAACTTTACAAAATAAAACTGTAATCAATATGCAAGAAATATGCAAGTGTTTATTTACATATTTAAATGGCTTTGCATTGCAATTGCCTTCTGAATACCTGCTTGTGCCTCTAACAAAGAGTTGTAAATATTTGCCTATTTGCATTGAAAAGGATTAACTATAAAAAGAAAATCACATTGCTACTTTGTGCTCTTTAAGGCAGGCATTGATGGGACATGGTGCATTTACTTGGTCCTACTCTGTTTACAATTCTTCCTCTAACCTCTCTGGGCTGAAAGTGCTTGAAAATTAATTTATTTGGGCCCCTTCTCCTAGATTAATTTTTTTATTGTATCACCTCAAAAATAAAAAGTATCCCAAATAAAATCCTGACAGAACTTTTCACTTCTTTTGCAAAAATTGCATGCTAGAATGTTTACAGTCATGCAAGTGTAGCTTTTATGTTTTTCCCTGACATAGTACATCACCTCTATTTTTCCATGAGACAAAACAGGAACAAAATTTTTCAAAGACATTACAATATTAAACATTACATGTGATTCTCATTTCAAGTTTTTTTCTTTTCATCTCAATGAGAGACATAAATTACATTTCTTCTTATATTGATACTAAATTAAAAATTAAAAAAAAAGAAAACTTATTAAAGCAAATATAAGAACACCTGTTTCTCAGGTGAAATCCTTACCTATGAGGTTGCGCACAGGATATTTGTTGTGTTCTCACTTCATTGGATGATCAATTTTTCATGCTCATCTGTAGCCCTCAGCCTGGTCTTGATGTTTGTCTCAGCCTAAACAGGGAGGCTAAAGGCATAACCTTGAATTATCCTTTTTTCAATACACAGGAGAAATGAGTAATTTAAACAGACCTTGCACTTCACGCTCACTTTGATACTAGAGAATAAAAAGAATAGAGGTATGTATTGCCTTTTTTGAAAGTGGAGAGAAAACTATTCCTTTCTCTGCAAAAAATGGTTGTAAGTGTTCATCATAATAAAGAGATTCAATGTAGATTGTCCCAAATAACTTAAATGCTTAACATCTCTGGAGGGGTAGGTTTTCAAAGAAGCCCAAATGCTTAGCATTTCTTCTTGGTTACCTCTAATCCATCTAATTTCATGTGGAGAAGTCGAGACATAAAAACTTCCTCATGCACTGATTGAGGCACATAGGCAGCAACATTTAGATTCTATATTATATTTTTGAGGTGTAGAAAGCAAGCCATTGAATCACTGACTTGGTGACAGCAACTTTCTGGTTTGAATGGAACCTATGGTCTGTCATAATTTAGACAAATTTATTTGAATATACTAAATAAAACAAAGACTACAGGTGAACTTTGCATTTTGATCAAAACATTGAATAAGATTGGGAACAAAAAATCTAAAAAAAAATTTTAGGTTAATTTTCATGATTTTTCACTTCCAGCTATATAACCATTTAGCAGAAGTTACTCTGAAACAAAAATGTTGGTTTTCAGTTTAAATGACACAGAGCAAAGCAGGATTAGATGATCCCAAATCCCGTGGGGGGGTTCGTGTATGTTTGTTTCTTTGTTTCTTTCTTTTTCTTTGGTTTGGTTTGTTGGTGGGGCTTTTTTAAGGTTTATTCATTTATTTATTTGGAATAAGCCATGTCAGATAAAAAATTACTGTGGTCTCTATCTCACCATTTTTTATTCTTCTTTTGAGCATTTCTAGTTCCTAGCAGTTAATTATGCAAAGCCAGAATTATTTATGATTGTGAGTATCATGTAGTTAGCCTATAATACTTAATAATGGAACACATTTCTCCCAGAGGGGCAAAGGATCCTCACACGGGAGTTGGGAAGGCTCATCAAGAGGACTTTAAACTAGTATAAAGGCGGGAAGGGGATAAAACCAGGTTCACTAGAAATGAACCTAAGGACGGCCTTCAGTCTGCCATTCCTCCTGAGGTGGATAATGGTGACATATGTGATGAACCCAGGACTACTAGGGATAGAACTAGGGGTGATGTACAGGTCTTGGATGAGGGGAAGGCTGTTGATGCAGTCTAGCTTGACTTTAGCAAAGTATTTGACATAGTCTCCTACAGCATCCTCCTGGAAAAGCTGGTAGCCCATGGCTTGAATGGGTGCAGATTTCACTGGGTTAAAAACTGGCTGAATGACCAGGCCAACAGAGTGGTGGTGAATGGTGCTGCATCCAGTTGACATTTGGTGACCAGTGGTGTTCCCCAGGGATCAGTACTGGGCCCAGTCCTGTTTGACATCTTTATTGATGACCTGGATGAGGGGATTGACACCAAGTTGGGGGGGAGTGTCAATCTGCCATAGGGTAGGAAGACACTGCAGAGGGACAGGCTGGTTGATGGGCTGAGGCCAACGGTATGAAGTTCAACAAGACCACGTGCAGAGTCCTACACTTTGGCCACAATAACCCCTTGCAGAGCTACAGACTGGGGAAAGAGTGGATGGAGAGTGGCCTGGCAAAGAGGGACC
>JANHFX010001302.1:37372-54319 GCA_027560015.1 Chloroceryle amazona
CAGTTCATTCGATTTACATGAAGACGGTTGGGGGGGGCGCACACACAGCGTCAGACAGCGGGGGGGGGGGGGGGGCGGGGGGAGCATTAACCCTTTGCATCAGTTGAGTCAGTGGTTACTGAAACCCTCTATTTTATTACCCTTCACCTAGTAGGTAGCACATATGATATCTTGGCAAGAGGACAAGGCCGTTTATCCTTAGATGTACTTCACTCACTCCTTAGCTGGCATATTTTGTCCTTTGTTCTAACCGCAAGGCTGCTTCTCATGTCAGCTAATTCAGGTCAGAGTGTTCCTCACACAGTGTTTAAGACATCAACTCATTCAGAACAGAGTTCAAGAACCATCATAGTAAATTAATGTTTTAGCATTGCTAACAGCTTTTTGTGGATGATAAAAAAAAATATATAGGATACAATATATTTCTTATTAGTGACTGAAATAATAAAATTTGGGATGACACTTGGAGCAACTTCTGTCCCTTCTTCTCTGAACTTGGAATTCACAGAGCTGTTTCACATTTTTTCTTCGATTCTCACTGCATACACAGAATTTTTCTCTTTGTTAAGTGTATTTTCCCAGAGATGCCACCATCTTCACTTATGGGCTCAACTGTGTCCCACAGTGGGTGTGTGTTGGAGGTGGCTGGAACCATCTGTGTCCAATACAGGGCAGCCCCTGGCCTCTTCTTACAGAGGCCACCCCTGCAGTTGCCTGTGACCAGCCCCTTGTCATCTACACTCAACACAAGTGTCCAAATTGAACTAAGCATATGATGCTTCACTGCTTTGGAGTTTTTTTGTGTAGTTCATTTGCATATGGGTATGGACATGATCATAGTATTTGTAGTGAGGTGGGTGTTGGACTCTTCTTTCAAGTAAATAATGACAGGACTGGAGGAAATGGCCTGAAGTTGCACCAGGGGAAGTTTAGATTAGGTATTAGGAAAAAACTTCTTTACTGGAAGAGCAGTCAGCTGCTGGAACAGCCTGCCCAGGGAGGTGGTGGAGTCACCATCCATGGAAGTATTCAAAAAATGTGTAGTTGAGGTACTTCAGGCCATGCTCTAGAGGGATGGTGAGGTGTTAACAGTTGGACACAGTGATCTTAGAGGTCTTTTCCAACTGTGACAACTCTTGTGGTTCTCTATTCTTTTTTAACATTTAACATTTAACATTTAACACCCATATGCAACTGCTGAGGCTTTTTTTTTTTATTGTCTTCTTACTGGGTATAAATACTTATTGCATGTAGCTAAGCCCAAAGCACAAAGCATTGACATTCAAACAAAAATAATAAAAACTTATTTTTTAACTCTGTTAATAGATATGAAGAGAAGACCCTGAAGAACTGCTCACGTGGTCTCTACAGACAGGGGGAACAAAAAAATGAATCTTGGAGATTTCATCTAAAATATTTACCATAATAATACTTTTGTAATTATACACTTTCACACATAAGTGACATAAATAACTCATACCTTGGGACACAATAAATCTGCTTTTACCAGATAAACATCAGCAGGCTTGGCTTTTCTGGGTTTTGATGATGAGGTTTATGGGACATTCGTATTTGTTTAGTCAGTAACAGCACTTAATATAGCTGTCTATCACAGAATTCTCAGTCTTGCATACTTTTAATCAAGTACCTAATTATACTAGTGAGAAGAATGTTGTTAGATAGTAAAAATAAGCACACATTAAAGTGACTTTAAGACTGGGCCTGTCATACAGATTTTAACTTACCATAGGTAGAAGTCAATAAAGGATACATGTGGTAAGTTCCTGGACTTTCTCTGAATCCATAATGGTTTATGCTAATTATAACAACAGGTAACTATGAATTTAGAACAAGTGTATGTTGTCTCCACTGGTATTGTTCTTTGTGAGAAAACATAATAATATCTTTGGTGAGTAAAGATATAGTAATTACCATTTTATAATTTCATTTTCTCTCATTCTTTAATGACAGAATCAATTTACCAATTGTGGTTTTGGTTCTGTTTTAAAAAACTGCTGATACCCTTGATTCCTTCTATCAAGGAATATTATAAATTGTAACAAACTAAGAGTTTTTCAGGTGTTTAGACTCTGGATTAAGTACGTCTCAACTGTCTCCAGTTTTTATTTCACATTTTGAGATCTGAAAATCCTTTGGAGGCAGAAACTCATTAGCCAAAACTACCGTGAATCAGGCAGAGCCTGTAAAGATCCGGTACTAGAACAGAATGAAGACAAGGCAGAAAGGTTTGAACAATTTTGTTATTTCCTACTTGTCATAGCTTCTTCAGCTGTCACTTCCTAACTGATAGATTTTGTGTATAATTTTGAACTCCTGTCCATAAAGTAATGATGTGCTGCACTTTGTGCTGTGGCTTTACTTATCTAATGCTATTAGTCTGTCATCACTCCAGGTCTTCCTTGCCCTTTCCTATTCACTGTTATTATTTCTAGACACAGCTCAAGCTGGAGTTTCTCTAGAGTATGCATTCTGAGTGTACAAAGCATAAAATTTTCCTGGGCACCTGTTCAGAAACAGCAGGAGTCCAAAAGACAAAGAAACAAGAAAAGGCAAAATGAAAAAGAAACATTTTTTTTTTTCTCATGGAGCCATATAAAGAGTCAGTGCCAGATTTTAGGCTTTTCAACAGGAAACAACAGTGACAGAAGCACCTAACTAGTATGCAAGTATTGTACAAGTTGGATTAATTCTACTGCATGTAGAAAGGGGAACCTAGCATGCAATTGGAAGACATTATTCCTTTTACTGGAAAGCAGTTTATTAAGACTATTTTGACTGAGACAGTAGAATTTCACTGACCTGAGGGACCTTCATTTCATTCATCTGAAGAATGGTTTGAAAGAATAATTTATTTACCAAACGAATTTTTCTTCCTTCATAATGGTAACAAAAAGATACTAATTTTAGATACACGAGAGCAGTATTACAGCTTATTCCTTTCTTGTGAACATGCATGTCCTTATCATGAATCATCCTGTATTTAGTATTTAGTCCAACTCCTGGAATTTTAATGAAAACAAAGCTCTTCTGAATTCTATTTATTTATAATGGAATAAGTGCAAAGGAAATGCTTTGATGGAGGGTGGGGGACAGGGATAAGAGCTCTCATACATCTCAAATATTAGCAATTAAAAAAAAAACAACTTCTGTTATTATTATTATTTGATATTTTCAATCATATAGTTAAATGCATCTCAACTACAAAATAAAGATTTGGGAATATGTCTGTAAATAAAAAATTATGGGTATGGGTTATCAAAATATTTAAATCCTATTTTTTTTCATATTTGATTTATCTTGACATGTGCACTGGTAAGTTCCATGTAAGTAAGTTTCATACTAGTCATTGTTAGGATTATTCTTGAAATAATCTTGGTGACTTCCTTAAGATACCTTAGAAACTAAAGATTTCCTGTAACTCTTTAATGAAGGTTTGATTTTAATTACATTCACTTACTACGCAAATTAGTTCTAAATTAGTTAATTAATAAAATATCTAGAGTTGCAAAATAAATTTCATTTAAATTTAATTAAACATGCTTACAGTTTTGAGCTCTTAGAGAATATATGTATTTAATTGTCACAAATTAACACATTGTTTTACCAGTTAAAACAATTTTTCTTGTAAGGTGATTTAAAGATTTAAAGATTTGTACTTGTGGTACAGAATTAAGCAATTTTCTTCTCTGAAAGTGAATAGGAAAAAAAATCTATAAAGTTAATTTTCATTTCAAAATGCAAATTGGGCTACACTAATTTCCCCCTTGAATTTCAATCTGTGACCAAAATAAATTAATACGATGTTCATTCATGCTTTTCTAAACATCATTTTCTGAAGCAAACTTGTTTCTAGTGTATGAATCAACAGTTTCTAACAATGTTGAATATTATTTTGACTTTTAATAATAAAATATTTAGTATTTAATTTTTTCAGACCTTCATAAAGTTTGAGTTACATTTCAAGATTTGAAAATTAGGACAAATTATGTGATGTAATACATAGAATTCAAAATGAAAAGTTAATTAATGAAATCTTACATTTACTTACTGTAATAGTGGAAAGAGTTGGTAAGAGTAAATTTTCCTAATTATGTTGTAGTTTCTTCTTTAAAATCTGAAAGTAATTGACAAATATTAAAACTTCTGATTATATTCACAGTTTCAAAAGCCAGTAAAGTTGCATGAAACTTTATTTTGCAGCCAAGTTAGTGGAGGAGCTCAAAATTAAGAAAGCTCAGCATAGGCCAATCTTTTATAAACAAAGCCATAGTGTCAGTACCCCTATCTTCTTCTACTTGCTGTAAATTACTTCTTTGCTGGTTTTTATAAGCAAGTTTTCAGAAAGTATCAATATTATATTGAAATGGTGAATAGTATTAAATTGATTCCATTTAATTAGGAATCAAATTGAAAAGTCTGTTATACATATCTGCATTAAATCAAATGAGTTTGCTGTGATAAGTGCTATTACAACACATGACCAATGAAGGCAGAATTAAAAGACAGAATGAAATTCTGGTGAAGCTTTCAAAGCAAATGAAGCCTTACATAGCTTTTGTATCTCCATTGCCAATATTCGTGCAGAACTGATAAGAAGTATTCAACTATTATTCTGGAGAAGGAAGGTGACAAAGTAAAGCAGCTTTTCTCCTATCTCACAAAGTATGTTCCAGTCCCCAAATCCTCCCAATTCTAAAAACTCTTCAGTCTCCTGATGTATATCTGATTCAGTATTGATAAAGGAAAGTTCAGTCAGGGCATGTCAGCCTAAACCTCACTCAGTGTCAAACAGCTAGCCCATCTACCTGCTTTTCCAGGTTAACTAACCCTGTTATTTCTCCCTTTTTCACTGAAAAGCTAATTGTGTCATGATCAGACCTGCTTGTGAGGAGATGGACACCTGCCTCTTGAAGACTACAGCACTGAATTTCAGGTTTAGGAAAGCAGACATTTCTTTTGTGGACTGTGTTTGGGAAAAAAAGTATCATGGCAAAAATGCTGATCCACCATGCAGTAAAACCTAGTTTTGCCCCTAACTTTGGGAGTGTTTGAAGACACCTAGCAGAATAGAGACCTGATGCTCCTAACAGTAGTCCCCTGAATACAATTTATATTAGATGAACACTGAATACAGAGCAAAAACTCTTTGACCACCCAAACAACCCACCTAGGTACTACATAATAACCAAGCTCTTCATAACTGGTTTTACCTTTTGTTGTTGTTGTTTGTTTGTTTTTTATTATCCCATGATACCTGGTTACAGCAAAGGCTTTGATTCAGTGGCAGGTTACAAACATCACAGAATTAAAAGTTCCACTTTCAGGCGGAATGCTTCAATGAAGTAGATTATTATGTGAAAGGTGGTCAGTGCTGCCACTATGCTGCTTTATTATATTGATCTGTTTCACATCCCCCTTCAGAAGAGGACTCACCTTGTACGTGCACACAGGACCATTCTGCCATGTCTGTGTTCCCAGTAGTCAATAGAGAGAGATGCCTAAGGAACAATTACTCTGCTTTTATAAACACCATTCCCCTCCCTTGGACATTACAGGGTTTTTAGGTGGTTATTTTAGGTAGGATAGATCACCTTCATTTGGGAACATATCTAACATTTTAATTAGTCAATGAGCAATGATTACTTCAACTAATTACCTAAAACTGGATTCCAAGATTTCTTTATTACATTAATCACTGATACAAAACCTCTGTGCAGACTTATCACTTGGTAGTGTTACATGAGAAACAGCATGAGAAGAGACGTCCTTGAAAGGATGGTATAGCAGTCTTTTTTGAATATAAACATATCAATTCTGAAAGGACAAATCTGTGATCGAAAAATGGCATTAGAAGGAATCAAGGGAGAAAAATTATTTCTAATATATTTCTTAAAATGGGCAATCCTGAAGGGAAGGCTACCGAATGTGCATCTTCTTTGGCTTGTGTCACTTCATTCATTCAAAATAAACATAAAAATCACACAATAAGGTACAAGAGAAATCTCTGCATCTGTAAATTTCTAGGTGATGCAGTTGCTCTTATACTAGTCCTGAAATAGTATAAGGGACAAAGTTAGAGTCTGAGGCAGGAACTGAATGCAGGTTTTTTTAATTTATTTACAATATGTGGCATACCAAACAATCCTTAACTGATCTCTGAAAATCATAAACATAATATAAAATGTATATTTAGGTGTTTGGCCTTTTTTTTCTTTGTTTGATTGTTTGATTTAAATCCAGTTCTGTCCAAGTTACTGTATGGTCTCTAGCATTTCGAATACATTTGTTGTTAACTAGTTTGGTACTAAGATTAAGACATTATTTTTCATTTACACACACTTCACAGTTTATTGGAAGCAGATGTTCGTTACTTCTCCAGCACGGATGCAGGTTTTACAGTCACACCTGGTATACCATTCTCCAATATTACAGGGTATCCAAGCTATGCCCTTCATATCCTTTTAAACATTTTGTTCCACTCCTTGTTTTTTTCTCTCTCCATTCTGACACAAAATCTCAGTTTGCTCGAGGACTGGTTCTGTAATATAGAATTATTTGTTTCCAAATGGCCTTCTTGCTGTTCAGTGATCTGTGTGAAACAAACCAGTGGCTGAAATTCAATTCCTGCAGCACTGGGCCTTAAGGACATTTACTGGAGTGGATTCCTCAGATACCTTAGACATAAGAATAGCATTCAGAATAACTGATCTTAAGTGTTATAATCTCATCTCATCTGACTCTTTTTTTTCCATGTAAAGCTTTTGAAGAAGTGATTGTTATTTGTTGCTTTCTATGATATCTCTCTGCTTTTATGTTAATCATGAAATGAGTTTTTTGCTGTGGGGTTCAACTTGGTTTTGTTTTCTAAACAGCAAACAAAAAACTCTTGAAAGTTATGATAAAAAGGAATGGATATTGTGCTGGCATTATAATGTCAGAATGCCAGACATAACCATTGGTTTTAATCCTTCTTTTTCTGCTTAGTTTTAAGTTAGTCAGTCTGCAAACTTCCTGAAGGCTTGTATTACTTAATCTAGAAATGTATTAACAGTTCAAAGTTTATATGGCTACAGTGATATAGTAGTATATATCCTGAAGGCAATTTATCCTAATGGGCTTACAGATTTATAGATTTTTTTTGTTGATAGGTAACAAAGCATAAAACATGCAATGCAAAATTACTTCAATGTGACTTGTGAACTATTCTGTCAAAGCACTTTATCACTCAGCTACTGGGACTAGCTTTGATGCTGTGAATTAGCCCCTCCTTTCTCTCTTCTTCATCTTAAAGCCTCATGATGTGAAACGGTGAATGTTGCCACATTAGTCATCATTCACGAAAGGATAAAAAGCTTAATATAACATATAATGTGAGATACATCAGGATGCCAAGAGCTATTTTAGCAATGTTAAAAGGAAATAATTTTCAGTTGCTAAAGTACGGGATATAAGCAGATCAGTAACTATATTGCACTAGACAGCCTGAAAACACATGAATTTGACTTGTGCTCTTGACAGTTTTGGAACATAGTGGTTGCATTTGATAGACACAAACAAGTTTATATATCAGTCATTAATTACATATCTAGGTATCTTGAGTTGGTCTGGTTGGGTTTTTTCTTTTTTTTTCTGATGATTCACAATTCAATTAACATAAACAATACAGGCACATTATTTTTTTGTACTTATATGAATATAATTGAAAGTCAGATACTGGAAACTATTTTGTCCATGTCCCAGTTGGTTTAAATTAGTTTCTCATTTATTTTCCTGCAAACTAAATATCGATAGTCTTTTTTTTTCTAGAAGAATTATAGAAAAAAAAAAGTATATGAATTAATAGGGTTGGAGAAATATAGTAAGAGTGAAACAAGGTCGTCTGAGGAAACTATCTACCTTCTGTGATTCCAAGTTTATGGAACTTTGAAGAACCCAGGAGAATGTAACAACTTCTCTGTGTGTAGAAGACTTGGAGATCCAAATCCAAATTTTCCTTGTAGAATTCTATATTCTACAAATGTACACTACAAATGTAATTTTGAACCCTTATCAAAAGTAAGTTTAAGCCTCATTTCCTCACAGTGTCTTCTACTCCATAATAAATTCCTTTTTCCTTTTTTAATACAAGTACTAGTACTGAATTAGACATTTTAAAGGAAAGGTTAAAAGGTAAGTTTGAAGACAACACCAAGTTAGGTGTGAATGCTGATCTGCTTGAGGGTAGGAAGGCTCTTCAGAGGGACCTGGACAAACTGGATCTTTGGACCGAGGGCAATCATATAGGCTCCAACAAGACCAAGTGCCAAGTCCTGCACTTGGGCCACAACAACCCCAGGAAATTCTACAGGCTTGGGGGGGAGAGTCTGGAAAGTTGCTCAACAGAAACGGACCTGGGGTTGTTGATAAACAGTCAGATGAACATGAGCCAACAGTGTGCTCAGGTGTCCAAGAAGGCCAACAACATCCTGACCTGCATCAGGAATAGTGTGGCCAGCAGAAGCAGAGAAGTGATTGTACCTGGCACTGGTGAGGTGGTACCTTGAGTATTGCGTTCAGTTTTGGGTGATGAAATATAAGAAAAGCATTGAGGTGCAGGAGTGGATCCAGAAGGACCAGTGAAGGATTTTGAGAATAAGTCTTATGAGGAGCAGTTGAGGAAGCTGGGGTTGTTTAGTCTGGAGAAAAGGAGGCTGAGGGGAGACCTTATTGCTCTCTACAACTACTTGAAAGGAGGTTGTGGAGAGGTGGGTGTTGGTGTCAGTCTTAGTCACAATTTACAGGATAAGAGGAAATGGCATCAAGTTATGCCAGGCGAGGTTTATGTTAGACATTAGGGGAAACTTCTATTCCAAAAGGGTTATCAAAGACTGGAACAGGCAGCCCAGGGAAGTGGTTGAATCACCATCCCTGCATTTATTTAAAGGCCATCTAGATATGGTGCTTAAGGATACAGTGTAGTAGTGGCCCTGGTAGAGTTAGATAAGTTGGACTTAATGATCTTGAAGGTCTTTTCCAACCATATCAATTCTGTGATTATTTGCATTAATTTGGAAAGAAGAAACAGTTGTATAATATATGATAAATTTCCATGTTGGCATTTTATCAATAATTGCATGCTAACTCTTTAAACTATTTTAAATCACTTATAATTAAAGATAATGAATGAAAAGAACCACAACTGTACCAGTGGTATTATTCCTGCAAATAAGCTATCCAACTATTTTGTCTCTTTGTTCTCTTAAGAATTTTTTTGCAAAGAAATACTGATATCTATGAATGTATTCACAACACATTTACTGAAGAGGTGAAATATACAATGTATTTAATGCATACAATACATTCACTAAACAGGTAAAAAAAGTATAATTTATGTCTTGACTACTGGTGGTGTGTATTATCACATAAATATGACGTGATTTATTTTAAAATTAATCAAGGATATATTACAATGAAAGAATCTCTGCATTAAGAGGAGTTCATTGTAGCAATGGTTTTCTGCCTGTATGTTGTTTAACAGTATGCTGATATAAATGCAAATGCACTGATGTGTGTTATGAAATCCATGTCCTTCTGCCCTTCAGTTAAACCTGTGATCCCATTTCCAATTTATAATGATGAATTTAAGGTATCACTAATTTCAGAGTCTATGGGTGGAATTTAAAATCTTATTGTAGAAGAAATAAAATGTTTGTATCCTTTTGATAATTTCCTTATTCTCTAATTGTCATGAACTTTAAACTTGAATTTAAAATGTGCAGGGTTGTACTCAAATGAAAGAACTGAACATGAAGCATGAAATCTTCTCATTTTTACTTGATAGAAATCATACTTGACACCTCATTGTCTAATGAGCTAATGTGAAACTGCTTGTACATCTTCAGTTAAAGTATTGCTGACCATTAAAATAATATTTTCTTAATCACCTCTAATTTCAATCCACTAATTGGGATAAATGAAGAGGGAGAGAGATAGGGGGTTTTCTTATACAGAAGGCAGCTCAGCCAAAGAGCATTCTTAATAAAGCTATTTACATTGGATTTCTCCATTATGAAAATATTGCAGAAAATGTGACAGAAACCAATAGAATTCTGTATGATTTGCTAGTAAGAATATCTTTCTTTCACAAATTCTATGGATACATTCAGAAAGCAGTGTGAAAGTAAAACATTTTACAGTATTACACTCTTATTCTTATCCCAGCAAGTTCTAAATAGCATATTATTTCACAAACCATCATTTGCATGGCAAATAAAGTTATCCTTGTACTACTGTCTCAACATTTCAAATCATTTCTACGAGGGTTTTATTTAGTTGGAAAGTTTACAGTAAGGAATACCTCTAGTCAGCACATCTAGCATGAGAATCACTGTTTTCAGTGCCTGGATTTTCACAAATGATTTGCACTTGAATTTATAAACAACTTCAGTCAGGATTTAGGGACTAGGGGATTAACTGTGACTGGAAACATGCATTTTCTTGCTTAACTTCTTATTTACTTTTCTATGTGGCTCATTAAGTAGCCTGAGTATGCATTAATCCTTCAGTATGTACTTTTCACAGTTCCTGTCAGAGAAGGGATGAGGATGAACATAATCAGTGGTGTCACTGGCACTCCTTATGAATAACAATCTGTTGCTCCTCTGCTACTCTGTAGGGGAAGTTGGTGAAAAACTTAACTGATTCCATCTTAAAGAAGTCAAATATTTTATAAACTGCATGAGTTCTCCCATTTTAGGCACCAAGTGGTTCCTGTTATTTTCTAGTTTGATCAGATTAATAAATTCATGTACTTTTATTGAGACTGGAAGCAAATTTAAGAAGGAATTGAGATTTTGACTAAAAAAAAAAAAATTAACTTAGCCAGTGTTTGCTAATCAGAAGTAATTATATGATCTTGCTGTGGAGACCAGCTTCAGGGCAGGTAAGACTACACTGGGGAAGGGATCTGCAGGAAAAAGGGCAGAAGAAAAGCTCTTTTGGGGGATTTTTGAAGCTGGGAAAATCCTTTTGCCTGTGCTGGGTGCTCTCGGTGGGAGTGCTACTGAGATAGCCTGAGCAAAGCCAGCTCCAACTACCATTGATAAGTAGCCTCCATGAGCTGGCTAGTCGCTGCCCATACAGCGAGGAACCAGTGCTTGTGTGTGCCCTTGTGGGTGCTGCAGCTGGCTGCAGCTTGTAGGGCATGCCACTGAGCTTCTATCAGTGTACACCGTAAATTCAATCCCTCTAAGTGAGGGAGTTTTAATCCCTCTAAAGATTAAAATCCCTCCAAGGGAGGTTTAAGTGAAGTTTAACTGGCAGCGGTGCTCAGTCAGCAAGGAGCAAAACAGCCACAGCCTTCTTGCTGTTAGCGTGTGTGGGGTTGCGGGAGCTCAGCTTGGCATCCACCCGGCGGAGAGTGATGATCTCTGCACTTACCAGAGTCGTTGTGGGGACACAGACAGACCTCCCACAGAAACATGCAGCCATTCAGGTCACGGGCTGCAGGGAATGCCAGAGCCTCTTGCTGGCAGCAAGTGTCATCCAAGAGAACTGCTGCGTTCACTGTGACCAGGTAGATGATCTGTTCAGCCCGGTGTCTGAATTACGTGAAGAAGTTGAAAGGCTGAGGAGCATTAGGGAGGTAGATCACGAGATCGATTGGTAAAGTCAGGCTCTGCCTGTCTTGAAACAGGAATAGGAGCGCCTGCTGATGAGCACCCAGGATTCCAGGGCCTCAGTGTCCTGCCCCTGTCAGGCCATAGAGAGCCCAAATCAATGAGTGGAAGCTGGTACGTGGTAGGGGCAGCAGGCAAAATCCCTGTTTGCCCACCTTGCCCATCCAGACACCTCTACGCAACAGATATGAGGCCTTGGTAGAGGAAGAGCAGACAAATGAGGATGGGGACAATGGGGAAGCTACAGCTGAGGGGTCTATGCAGTCAGACAGGCCTACTATTCACATCACCACCTCACACAAGAAGGGTTCTAGTTGTAGGAGACTGCTCTGAAGGGTATGGAGGGTCCAATATAACGTGCAGACCCTCATCACGGGGACATCTTCACGTCTTAGGGACATCACTAGGAAGTTTCCTAGCTTAGTGACATCCTCGGACTATTATCCACTTCTATTTTTTCATGTGGGTAGAGACAAAGCAGTAGAACATAGTCAATGAACAACTAAGAGAGACTTTAGAACCTTAGGAAGGCTAGTGAAAGAATTGGGAGCACAGGTTATTTTTTCATCCCTCCTTCCAGTGGAAAGCAGCAACAATGGAAGGAACAGAAGAATGCACCACATCAACACATGGCTCTGGGGCTGGTGCCACCACCACAGTTTGGGGTTTTCCAATAAAGGGATGGCTTCCACAGCACTGGGAATGCTGATCTGAAATGGGAGACACCTCTCCCAAAGGAGGAAAAGGGTATTTTCCCAAGAGATTGCTGGGTGGATCAACAGGGCTTTAAACTAAATGGGAAGGGGGAGAGGGATAATAATAATATCAGGATTATCTGTCCAAAGAGGCAGGATGACACACCAGGGCTGGAGGGAAGGGATGACTTATGTAAGGGCCTTCAACCTGTTGCTCTGAGGCATGATGTAGAAACTGCAGTACAGGCAGTGCCTAGCAGGGATGAGTCAGGGGCTTCTGAGGAAAGAGGAACCAACAGGTTAGCAGCTATTAAACACCTTAGAGTAACAAAAGGGTGTCCCTTTCAGAAGGTGACATGACCAGCAGCCCAGCTGAAGTGCCTCTACATGAATGCACACAGCAAGGGCAACAAACAAGAGGAATTGGAAGCTACCATGCTACAGGAAGGTTATGACATAGTGGCTATTACTGAAATCTGGTGGGATGAATCCTAGGACTGGAGTGTAGCTATCAAACGCTACAGGCTATTTAGAAGTGATAGGTGTGGAAGAAGGGGTGGGGGTGTTGCCCTCTATGTTAAGGAATGGGTAAACTGTGAAGAGTCATCCCTGAAGAATAGCCATGAGAAGGTTAAGAGCCTATGGGCAACAATTAGAGATCATGACAATAAATGGAGCCTTGTGGTCGATGTTTACTACAGGCCACCTGATCAAGGGAAGACTACTGATGAAGCCTTCATACTCCAGCTCTAGGAGACATCACGCTCACAGGCTTTCATCCTACTGGGGGACTTTAACCACCCTGACACTTGCTGGAAAAGTAGCAAGGCAAGCTGTAGGTAATCAAGGAAATTCCTGGATTGCCTGGATGATAACTTTTTAAAGCAAGTAAAAGACAGCCCTACTCAAGGGGGTGTGGTTTTAGAGCTAATAGTGACCAGTGCAAGTGAACTAGCTGGGGACATCAAGATTGGAGGCAGCCTGGGCTGCAGTGACTGTGCACTAGTTCAGTTCACCATGCTAAGGGGTGTAGGACAGATGAAAAGCAAAGTCGGCATCCTAAACTTTAGGAAAGCAAACCTCCAGCTCTCCAACCAGTTGCTCAACAGGACCCTGTGGGAAGGAGTCCTCAGAGATAAAGGATAAGAGCAGAGCTGGCAGATCTTTAAGGAGGTTTTCCATAGAGCGCAAGAGCTCTCAATACCCATCTGCAGGAAACCAGGCAAGAAGGGAAAAATACCAGCATGGCTGAATCATGAAGTGCTGGTTGAATTAAAGAACAAGATGAAATTTCAAAAACAGTTGAAACAAGGACAGACATCCTGGACGGAATACAGGGACGCTGCCTGGTTATGTAGGGATAAAGTCAGGAAGGCCAAGGTGCAGCTAGAGATGAACTTGGCAAGAGATACAAAGAAAACAAAAAGGGAGTCTATAAGTATATAAATCAGAAAAGGAAGGTCAAAGAAGGTGTACCTCTCCGGTGATTAATGATGACAAATTACCAACAACGGATGAGGAGAAGGTTAAGGTACTCAATAACTGGGAAGTACTGCTTAATACACTGAGGTACTACTGAGGTACTGCACCTGGGCTGGGGCAACCAGCATTATCAGTATAGGCTGGGAGAGGATATACTGGAGAGCAGTCCTGTGGAAAGGGACTTGGGTGTGCTGGTGGATGAAAAACTGGATGTGAACCATCAATATGCAATCGGAGCCCAGAAGGCCAATCACATCCTGGGGTGCACCAAAAGAACTGTGGCCAGCAGATCAAGAGAGGTGATTCTGTCCCTCTACTCTACCCTGGTGAGACCTCACCTGGAGTACTGCGTCCAGTTCTGGATCCCCCAGCACAAGAAGGATGTAGACATATTGGAGCATGTTCAGAGGAGGGCCACCAAAATGATCAGGGGAATGGAGCATCTCTCATCTGAAGACAGGCTGAGGGAGTGGGGTCTGTTTAGCCTGGAGAAGAGAAGGCTCCTGGGGGACCTAATAGTGACCTTCCAGTACCTAAAGGGGCCTACATGAAGGAGGGTGAAGGTCTATTCACAAGGGTTTATAATGATAGGACAAGGAGCAATGGTTTTAAGTTGGGAGAGAATAGGTTTAGACAGGCTATTAGAGAAAAAGTTCCTTAATGTGAGGATGATAGATCACTGGAATGGGCTGCCCAGAGAGGTGGTGGAGGGCTCTGAGCAACCTGCCCTAGGTAGAGATGTCCCTTCTTGTGCAGGGAGGTTGGATCAGATGACCCCTAGAGGTCCCTTCCAGCCTAAAACATTCTATGGTTCTATGATCTTGTATCTAGGAAGAATTTTTACCTTCCTTACATTTTATGTTTTTGAAGCAAATTCTACCTTTTGTTTTCCTACATAGCATTTTCTTTACACATAAAACAATTATGTGAAAAAGGAAAACACGTCTTTTCTTGAATCTAAAAAGATACATATTTTCAATAGTTGTGAGACATTTTTACCAAAAAAAAATAAATCTGCAAGTAAATATTAGACAATAGAAGTAAGACAACAGTTAAAACAAGGACTCAGTTATTGGAGTTGTTTGAGCTTGTGAAAACAGATGATGGGGCAGCATACAGTAAAAAATGTTCATGTTCCCCAAAAAACAGGAGTAGTAATAACTTTGAGATCCGTTCTATTTTAAACTGAACGATGAAACAGTGAAACTATCATTCTGCTGAAGGAAAACCCACAGAGATACAAAGAAGTGCTGAGGCTGAATAAAGTGTGAAGTTAGAAAGAGACTCAGTGCTGTAGTTCCATACAACCTACATATTTCTCCCCAGGATAGGCAATCTGTCAGACACTATCACTGAGACTGCATAATTGCTAATAAGTTTTATACAAAGGAAAATAAACTATGTGTCCATAATATTGGTTCATGAATCTGCATGGGGAGAATGTCTATGAGGAATGAGAATCTCAATAAGGATTATGTTCTTTATGAGGTATTTCTTGACGAGTCTTTATAAAACTACATCAAACTACAGTATAGAATTAAAAGGAATTTAAAGACCTCTCAATTTAGAGTAAATCTCCTGCAGACAGCATGTCATATGGCCAATTCCGTAATATAACTTACTTCATATTTAAAGCTGTCATCTTTTCAATTTTGTATACTTCCACCATTGTGTTTGAAAGCCTGTGTTAAAAACTTGTTTCTCGCACTATTAGAGATCTCTTTTTTTGTCTTGCTCTTACTTTAGCATCTGTCATAATGTTTAACTGACTGGATTAACTCAAATCCAAAACCTTTGGAAAAAAAGAGATAGATGTTGTATAATTGTTACTGATTTCACAGCTGACATAACACATTCGAGGTAGGAGATGAAGAGGGTGACAGGAAGCATGGTGACAACTGTTTGTTCATTAGCCTTAGATGTGGAGAAAGACTAATAGCTTGTCCTGAGGCTACATGATTAGTTATGCCATTGATGGGTTAAGCTGCAAATCTAATTTAGAAAAAAAAAAAATAGTTAAAAGTTACAGGGAGGAAGTGCTTTCACACATGGATACCTAGTACTATGGCAAGGGCTCAGTCTGAGGCAGATCCCTTACACCTAGAGGACAGTCCAGTAGGCAAGACTCAGGCTCTTTGCTTCTCTGTTTTTCCTATTCCCTGTTCTACTTTAAATGACTTTGTTGTAAACATGTGCGGTCAGACTTGCAATGAACTCATGTGAAGGCCTGACTTTAAGACACAGTGATACAAAGTAGCATATGTCCAAGTTTCTCAGGCCTAGCCCCTTTTAGAGATGTTGTAAAGGTCCACAGTGCATAGCACTTAACTACATACATCAAGTGTGCTTTCAAACCAGTGTTCAAGTAATGTAAGGGCTATGGCATAGTCCACCAGAGTGATGGTTTTACATCACATCACCACACACAGGTTCTGTTTTAGAGGGGATTTGGCTTTTACACCAAGAACAAAGCCAGAAATGATATAACATTTATGCAATGTGGATAATAAGTGGAACAGCGTCCAGTGGCCATCTGTGATTTGACTGTGAAGAGGTATAATAAAGTGGCTGAGGAGTCTGGACCTGTTAGTGGTTCCTCTGAAACTTTCATGAAGGTGACAAGAAAGGAGAGATAATAGTGCCAGGTACATAGCAATTTCACAGTCACATAGAAAGGATAATTAAAGTATTATGGCCAAATTTTCTGTAAGGTAGGGCATTATATTGTACATTTGCTATATTTACATCATGACTACTCTTCTACTCTTCAGTAAAAATTTTTGTGTTCATACACAATTTCAATTTGTTTCTATGTGGAAGAAGTTTAGTCCAACATGGTTGGTTTGCCAGTTACATGTAATTTTCTTCATCTTCTAAATAGGGGCCAAGATAGTACAGATATTTGTCAAGAGGACCATAGTGCACGCTGAGCCAGAGAAGGTTGCTGGTTTTCAGTCTGTCACTGTCAGTGAATCTCAGAAATATATTTTTCAGAATCCAAAATAAAGTATGTCTCTCCTTGTGCTATGTAGTGTACTACAGGAGGATGTAGTAATATATACTTGATGTGAAGAAATTCATGTTTTGTCCGG